>RDPX01000087.1:2513834-2544626 GCA_003991215.1 Morbakka virulenta | reverse complement strand
TGCCCGAAATGGTTGACATGGTAATCGACTGATTATCCATGATATCTACTTTATTCTTAGTCATCTATCATTTAACACTTTTCATCATGCTTCACCATAGTTCTATCCTTCATACATCATTATTTTTCTTTCTCTCTGTGGATAGATCATTCTTATGTTTTTCGTTGTGTTGCCCTTTGTGCTGTGGTGTGGATTGTTCATATATGGATTGTCCCATTATTGTCATTTAATCAGCCAGTTCCATCTTTGGCTTAAGTTTTCTCAGTGTTTCATACCAATACTATATATATTTCTGTATATATATATATACACATATATATACACACGTGTATATATATATATATATATATATATATATATATATATATATATATATATATATATATATATATATAGGCTTGTGCAACGCGATGGGTTTTAAAGCTTTGAATTTTTCTCATTTTCCTAGCAATATTTGCTTCCTTTTTTGTCGTAACAGACATCTTTGCTATCATGTCCGCAAATAGTTTTTTTAGAGTAGGTTTTTTCGGACTGTGTTTTTACAATCCCTATTATTTATATGCCTTAAAGCACCCCTTTTTCAAATAAGGATTTGAATAAATATCTTTATAACACCCAAGGTCCAAGTTCTGTTGTACATTTATATATGTTGACAAATGAAGAAACGGGAAAAATAGGAAATTATGGGATTAGATGACCGGTATAAATTAGTTACCGACTGTAAATGAAAAAGTTATGTCTTTGTTGTTGCCCTGCTGGTGAGCAAAGGAAACCAGCAGATCCATTTTAAGCCACAGTTTTCAAATCAGTTGGTGGACAGACGTTTAAAACAGCCCAACATCTTTCTTTTACTTGGTACTAGGAGGTGGGTGTTTATTCAACACAAAAACTCTGCAGGCTAAAAGAGCATTTTTTTAGTTATCATTAGGAAATTTGGTGCGAAGATGGGTTGTATCAATGCGCACCTATTCAATTATAATTATACGTATAAAATAAAGAGGGAGGATAAGGGAGGTACAGATTATAAAGACAAGGACCGTCCTAGAAAAGAAAATGTAAGTCAGGAGGATTTAGACACATTGAGTCAGCGAGCGAGCCAGCAGGACAACTACCCTCCTACTAATATCAAATGAATTAATTGGGAGAAATTTAGCTAGAGGGTTTTCTATTCCTACTGCCACTGTTTTTTATTGATAATTTACTTTGAAATTATTATTGATATAGTTTTTAGACAAAAAATCCCAGGAAATTAGAAAAAACTGTCTCATTTTAAGCAGTCAGTGGTCTGATTTTAAGTGGCTTCCGTTACCTTATATCACTTTTGCTTAGATCTTATAAATCAACCGTAATATTCCTGACACAATGAAGAACAAAATGGGATTAGCCCCAAGAAGGTCAGCGCCAAATACACGTCAGTAATGAATGTGAAACTTAAGCTACTCATATTACAAAATATTTTAAAGAAGTAGCTGTAATCAAAAATAGATTAAGATCAGATAAGTTTTTAAAATATTTTTTTTCCAATTCAATTGGTAAAAGAACACGGCTACATCTCAGACGACTTTTTCAAAATAAGGTCGGATCCTGAGGCCGCTACTCTTTAATGTTATTTTCCATATTTGTATCTTTTTTCTGTCACACTATAACTTATACTCTTTGTATTCTCTATGATCAAATTTTCCTCTTGGAACAGGATTTATCTGACAATTTTCTACATGCTCGAGCAGGTGTTGCATTGGCTAATGTGCTTCGAGTAAATTCATCATTGAAAAAGCTACTTCTACAAGGTAATTACATTTTTTTATTGCACTTACTTCCTCTTACCGTTATTTCCTCTTTCAGGTGTTTTCTCTACAACAGTGTGAAGTAGTGGTAGAGTGGTTAAATCAACAGCTTACCATGCTAGTGGTTAGTAGATGGAGCCCAGCCACGCCCCTGGAATTTTGTTGTTGTTTGTTTTAACGTCATTTTCCCACAGTAATTGGGACTCAGATAGTGCCATTCAGAGGGACTTTATTTTGGCAGTGAGGAATTTCATGCCCGGATGCCCTTCCTGACGGGAACCAATGGCTTTTTCTTTTATGAAGTTTCAAATTCGCCCGCTCGGGGAATCGAACCCGGAATTCTTGGTTACGATGCAGTTGCACTAATCATTAAACCACGGCTCCTTAATTATTTTTAGAAGTGAGATCCGAACCTATGCTAACAAGCTCGTGGACCAGCGACTTTGACCGCTCGGTCATCCTGGCATGCAGGCAGTATCCTCAATTGGTCCAGGTAGGTATTTGATGGTCACGCAACGCGTCTTTTTCCTTGTTGAGGTCTCCAAAATAAAAGATCGCTCACAACTCTTTCTTTTTCGTTTTCTTTTTTAAAGTTCCAAAGTCGCCCGCACGGGGAATCGAACCCGTAACCTTTTGATTACGGTGTGCTGCATCCAATTTGTTTCTCCATAACAAGTAGCAACTTGTGTTAATTTATTTTTGTTTTCAAAGATGGAATTGAAAGAGGAGAAAAACTACAATTAATGGTTTCTTCTTTATTGATAAACAAGTCCCAGCAGAAGCCTGGCCAACTAGTGTAGAGAACTAGTGTAGAACAGAAAGTCGTACAACGTTTAGGAATTTTGTTATTTTGTCTACTAGCATTTTTAAACAGTACTTATGTTCGATTATAAATTTGAACGTACAACATTTCTGAACTTATTAGGGAAGTTACGGACAAATTTGTAAGAAAAGTGATATAGATAGATAGATGGGTAGATAGATAGATCGATAGAGAGATAGATAGGTAGATAGATAGGTAGATAGATAGATAGATAGATAGATAGATAGATAGATAGATAGATAGATAGATAGTTAGATAGACAGATAGATAGATGGATAGATAGATAGATAGATAGATAGATAGGTAGATAGATAGATAGATAGATAGATAGATAGATAGATAGATAGATAGATACAAAGATACAAAGATACAAAGATAGTATGAGTGCTAATCTCATAGCCGCTTATATTAAATGGCAAAAATTAAACAAAAACAACGAGGCACTGACATAAACAGGCATGAACAAAACGATGACAATAACAAAAATGAATTGAGGAGAAGAGAATTAGAGTGTACTGAAATGTAGAAAAAAATTGTGAAAAGATGAAATAGTTGACCAGATGGTGANTAAATATATGGGTGTGTGGGGTGTGGGTGGGTGGGGGAGAGAGAGAGAGAGAGAGAGAGAGAGAGAGAGAGAGAGAGAGAGAGAGAGAGAGAGACACACACACACACACATGTTTATTTTCCATACATATATACTTTTTTTTCGGAGTTATATTGTTTCTCCGCAGCCAGGTAAAAATTGATTGAAACTCGGTGATGGACTGTAGCAAGGTAGTTCGCAACAGCTAGTCTAGAGAATTTACCTGCATTATGAGATTCGATTTGAAAACCGTGTATTCGATGCGTGAAAGTCTGCTTCAGGTAACGCGGAACGTTATCGCTCTTCAGGACTACGATTTCATTTGCAGCGAGTACTTTTATCTTTACGTGTGTTCTTTTTATCACAGGGAATCACTTTACTGATAGAGTTGCTAAAGAATTTGCTGATGTTTTGAAAGAAAATCGTACTTTAAAATATCTTGATCTAAGTTATAATGAATTTGGAGAGCAAGGGGGATTGTTTCTTGGTGCCGGACTGGTGAGTGGACTCCATCTATTTCAATATGACACGGTTTTGCACTTAATTTTGAACTTTTATTTTAGTTAAATTAATTTTTAAATAAAATAACATTAAATTTTAGTAGTTAAAAATATCTACTTACTTTGTTCTAACATAAATTTTTTTATCTTGGGTTTGTTATCCTGATAGTGGTAATTATCATATCAATATCGAGACAACGAACCCAAGATCCTAAATTTCTTGTTAGAACAAAGTAAGTAGGATTTTTCAATACTAAAAATTGATTTTATGTAGATTTCAAGGTAGCAAAGCATTTTCCAACTAGTGCTTGAAAAAAAAAGAGTAATCTTTAGAGTAAGGTACAGAAGAGAATATAGTGTCGTGAGACGGCTTGCACCACTCTTAAACCAAAAAAGCAAGGTAATTGATTGCTGTGGCAGAGATTACAATCCCCTTATTTACGTCATCAGCTGTGGCATCATGATTTTACAAAGTGATATAAAGCCAGAATCAAACCATGGTTGACCTATGAATCATAACGGTATCCTCCTCATCTTATTACGTGTACTACTTGTGGAATGGCTTTTAAAACTGCTGTTACTACTACTGCAATTCTAATACTCTATTACTACAACTACTACTACTATTACTACTACTATTACTTCTATTACTACTACTACTACTACTACTACTACTTGTACCACTTCTACTCCTACTACTTTTACTTCTTCTACTACTACTACTACTACTACTACTACTACTACTACCACTACTGATTCTACTACTACTATTACTACTATTACTACTGCCATTACTACCTCTACTACTATTACTGCTACCGGTACCTGCTACTGCTGCCATTACTACTATAACAATAAAAAACTCTGATCTTAACTGCTTATATTAGATTACATATTTTTATTTCTTTAGGCATTAAATTATGGTTTGGAAGTTCTAATCATAAAATGGAATTCAATCCGTGGCAAAGGTGGTGTTTCAATGGCTGCTGCGCTTAAGGTATTGTATCAAAGTTCTATGACTGTTAAATTTGTGCTTTTCGCGTCGAACGATTTTAAAGTATTTTAAGAATCATATACCGTCACAAATCGAGGTATATTTTTCTTAACTTGATTTTTCAGTTATCACACACAAATGACTACGTTGTTGTAGAGGGAGAGGCCTTCCTGTACGAACCGTTGCTAGAGCCAAAATGCTTTTTTCTTTTCAGGGCAATCACTTGTAAAGTCATTCAGAATTTCAATGCCAGTCAAAGTATTGATATCATTCAGAATTTTGATGCCATTAAAAAAGTCCCAGCTACCTACAGTATATATTGTTACATACTTTAAACTATTGTTCAGCCGTATTAACAAGTGAAAACTCCAAAAACTTTTGTCTCAGTCTCGATGTACATTTGGGTTTTCTTCAGTGTGCACACACTGATTATGTCATTATCTTGATTTATACTAAGGAATGTAAATAGAGGTGGTGCCTATGAGGTGAAGTTTGATGTACAAGGAGTGCAATTTGTTTGACCTTTTAGCAATGAGGGCCTGCAATGATTTCAAAATAATAACTTTGACAAACAGAGACGACAACAGACGACCAATTAATGTTTATATCTACTAACGTTTGTATTACATCAAACTGAAATCTAAGATTACTTTATATGTTTCTACACAGACAAACGATTCATTAAAACATTTGGATGTGTCATGGAATGGATTAGCCTTTGTTGGAGCACTTGCGCTTAGTCGTCACATGAGAAAGAACGAAACGCTGGAGGAGCTAGATATTAGGTAGTTATATTTTGAAGTTTTTCTTTTTGATTCCTTTGATTTTTTTTACTTGAATTTAATTGGTTCAAAGCTGGGGTGTATTGACGATCGTTGATATAGAAGGTTCAAGAACATGGAAAAGACCCGTTATAATCGCCCCTTTAATGGCAGTAACCTGGCAAGAAATGACAAGATTAAATGAATTTCACGCATGTGAAAATACTTCAATCTGGTTAGGAGATACGTTTACGTCAGTTAGCGCAAAGATGGTCTGATGATGACATTGGAGATATCATGAAATTTTATAGCAAATGTGTATAGCTTTTTTCTCGGTTTGATCACAAGTTTTGTTGTGATGTTTTTGTATAGAGTTGTATATACTTCAATTCATCAAGCTGTTTAATGGCTATGGGTTTTCCTGCTGAATTTGAATCGTCATACCTTTGTTTATAATGTCAATTCATTCAGGTAGTGGCTGACTCCACCCAGAACATCCTAATCAGTAATCAATAACGTCTATTTGCATGAGCTAATTATAGGAAATTAGTTACCCATTTTTGAGAGAAAAGTCTTCTCCAACGTTTTGGAGAGTCTTGTACAGCTTTCTTACTAATTCTAACTGAACTCTTTACCAATTCTAAATTTGCCTACGTTACCGAATTTCAACCATCCTTTTAAAATCTTTTTTTCCCTTCAATTATTACCCAGAATAACATGGAAATGTAGGAAATTCAATAAAATAAGATAGAATAATGACCAGAAAATTACTCATACTACAGTTCATATGCATATTAATACTGATTTCTGGGACGAGTCATGTTTCCAACTGTCAAATCCTTAATTATATCACCCTCATGAATCCATCGCCCGTAACATTTGTGAAAGCAGTATGAACCATTTTATGTCTAGTATAAGAAACTAAACCAATGGTTCTCTAAATTGCTGTGGGCGCATAGCAATGTCTTTATTTTCTCACAATGGAAAATTTACTTTACTTTTTGTAATATGCTTCATTATATGCTGCTTAGTGTTGTTTTTGTAGTTGCACTCGTTCATGGGATGGGTTGTAAGGTGATAGCAATTCTCATATGGTGTTGCTATTGACAACATTGTTGTGAAATTATTTGGTTTGATTTAACCACCTATAATGGGCTTTCTAACTTTCTTTTCAGTATAAGGGTTTGGCTCTGATTTGTTTCCTTGGCCAAATATAATGACAACGATTTTTTATCATAAGATAATGATAAAAGATAATGACAAGCGATAATTTCGTTGTTGCAACTTTTACACAACCTTCAAAACCTTGCAAAACTACCTAGGAAATGCGAAAAGTGACTGTAATGGATATTACCATTGGAGCATTTGAAGCGATAACCACTCGGTCTGAGAAATATATAAGGGCGTACGGATATTAATGCATGTCGAGCATGTGCAGAAAAAAGTTCCACTAAGGGCAGTTAGGGTATTATGATGAGTAGTAATTCCTTCATAATTATATTCGTTCAGAGCCTTGTGAGGTGTATGGCAGCTGGTTGTGGCCTGCATTTACAGTGATTGCCCCAAGACAATCAAGGTATAGTGCTTTGAGTTGATATAAAGTAATAAAGACAACAACAGTAATAACAATAACAATAATAATGAATGGAATAATTGACATCGTATGGTCATTTGACAATTGTGTTGTTGAAAATGAGCTGGGGGATGTTACCAAATATCAAGACCTGAATTGGAACTCAAGAGAATTTAGCTGTTGGTCAGTAACACCCTAACTCCCTGATTTTCTGTCGCTTATATGACATCAAATAAATGGTTGGATAGCAAATGAGAATGGTATTGTTGTTGTTGCCGTAACGTGAAAATAATGAAATAAATAAATAAATACTTAATAAATAAATACTTAATAAATAAATACTTAATAAATAAATACTTAATAAATAAATACTTAATAAATAAATAAATACTTTGCGTATGAAGTAACGGGATTATCACTGAATGTTAAGAAAACGTTTTGCATGGTTGTATCGAAGAAGGAAGAGTCTCCTAAGTGCCAGTTAATAGTACATGGGCAAGCGATAAAACATGTAAAACAGTTTAGTTACTTTGGTAGTATTCTTACAAGCGATGATAGATGTGACACCGGAATAAAAAGAGGAATCGGAATAGCAAATAAAGCTTTCAAAGATCTAGGAAATATTTTGACGAACAGAAGATCAATTTGGATACAAGAAAGAGAATATTAAAATCTTATGTATGGTCAGTTCTTTTTTCGGTTGTGAAACATGGACAGTGAGCAGAAATATGAAGGGAAAATAAAAATCTCTAGAATTATGGCCTTTCAGGCGTATGCTAAAAGTAGCATGGTTGGATAGGCAAAGCAATGAAATTGTTTTAGACAGGGCAAGAGCACATAGAAGTCTAATCAACGTGATTACAAAGCAGCAAATGTCTTTTTTGGTCATGTATGCAGAAAAAGAAAAGCTTGAAAATTTAGTTAGCACAGTAAAGATTGAGGGAAAGAGAGCTCATGGCAGACAGCGACAAGGCTATATGGCTAGCATGAGGAGAATAATTGGTCAATCTTGGCCAGGAAGTGAAATCATCCAACCTACAAAGAACAGAGCCATTTGGGGGCCATGATCGTCAACGTCGATAGCCTGGACAAGTAGATAAATAGATAGATAGATAGATAGATAGATAGATAGATAGATAGATAAATAAATAGATATATAAATAAATAGAGAGATAGATAGATAGATAGATAGATAGATAGATAGATAGATAGATAGATAGATAGATAGATAGATAGATAGATAGATAGATAGATAGATAGATAGATAGATAGATAGATAGATAGATAGATAGATAGATAGATAGATAGATAGATAGATAGATAGATAGATAGATAGATAGATGGATGAAGTAATGCTAAAGGGTTTATAAAGAAGATTAGTTTCAGCTTTTTACGTGAAAGGAAAAAAGAGAGACAGGTGTCAGAACATGACAAACAACACATTCTCATTTTATGAGTTAAAAACAGCTGCAATTTTGTCTGAATATAATGTGGCCATAGAATTTCACTTGGCAAAGATTCAGCAAAAGCAAAATTAATGGACCTACTTCATAACAAAGCAAAGTTGACCTCCTAGTTTTCCGCCACATCGACATTCAACAATTTTTTATCAATTTCTTGATTCATTGGTTTTACTACCTTTGAGCTTTTGATAATTAACTTAATCATGACTACTTGTGTTGATAAAACAGTTTTGTAGTCAATATTAGAAAAACCCGAAAACCTGTTCAGTTTACGGAATTGAAAATGATGTTTTATCTTAATTAATAAAACCAGTAAAAGGTGGATCTTTTACATAACTAAGTATCTTTTTTGCGAGTAAATATTTTCTTGTAGCTCTTTCATTAAATTTTTTGAATTCTTCAATGAAAATCTCTTGCTACAGAAATGGCAACCGTGCGATCCGGGGCAAATGCCTTATGTCTGTTTATAGAATGAACTAGGAAGATAAGCCAACAGGATCAAACAAGCAGGAAATAGTTTTTTATATTTTGAAAATCTTGAACTTTATGGACTCAGAGGAAGCCACAGATGTAAGAGCTTTATCAACGCATGAGCCGTAAGCTTTTTCCGAGCTACGTTTCGAGAGCTATTTCTCCCATCGTTAGGCTACTGAAATGACTAGATACGGCTGTTTTGTACTTTGGTAGTGCAGACCTACGTGTACACAGGGCTCTTACTGTTTTGGTTAGTGACGCCATACCTATGTTGTGTTTGTTGTGTTTGTTGTGTTTCTTTCTTTAGTGCTGGAAGCCATATTTCTGGAAGGGTGTAGATATTGGTGTGATTGCTGCATTGCAGGGAATGGATTGTTTCTTTTATTTTTCTTGTTGTTGTGTTGATTTCTTTGTCTGTAATCCTTTTATTTTCCTAGTCAAAGGTATGATCCTTTGTCCAGCAATATTCACCTATTTCATGATTCTTAGTGTCACCTTTCTGAACAGCTCTCTTGTGTTCTTTTTCTCTTTGACCCAAGGAACGCTTTGATTCAGTGAATCAAAGCGAATCATACCTTCAGGTATTTTGTTTTTTAATTGTTGAAGACCTAACAGTATTGATTCAATAATTAAAGATATTCTGTAAGATGATTCTTATATTACGTTTTTTTCTGATACTTATTACAGATAGATTGCCCGTATTACATTTTATTCCCTTGCGTTCACTTCAGTAATGATCACAAATTTGCTGTTATATTATTTTTTTTTAATTTACATCTTTTTGCAGTAATAATAGAATTGGACCAAAAGGAGCAGTCAAATTTTCGCCAGTTCTAAAAAATCACCCAAAACTACAAATATTTAAGGTAAAGAAGTACTTTGTATGTAGTGTAAACTTGCATCAGAATAACTATATTTGTTTATTTATTTTTTGTTTATCTTTGTTTGTTTGTTTATTTATTAATTTATTTATGTATTTATTTATTTATTTTTTGTTTACTTATTTATTTATTTATTTATTTCTGTATTTATTTATTTATTTATTTTTTGTTTACTTATTTATTTATTTATTTCTGTATTTATTTATATGGTGGACGACCAAAAAAATCAACAAAAATGTTATTTTTGTTGATTTTTTGGTCGTCCACCATATGATAGCTGTAAAATATTTTTATATTATTCAGCACTGTCGATAGCTAATAATTACTTTGATACTGGTGTATTTATTTATTTATGTATTTATTGTTTGTTTACTTATTTATTTATTTATAGTTATTCTAATGTAAGTTTTCTATTGTAAAGTTCCTATTATTTATTTGTTTGTATGGTAGTTTCTGAATAGCACCTCAGTACCTTCATTGATTAGTCTCTTGGGCACAGAACAAATAATGTAAACTTTCTCAGAGATCCATAGGTCATATTTTATTGTACGATACACCATGGAATGTCGAATAGCATTAAATTATTTTTCAATTACCCCATCAATTCAGACAGTTCGATTTCATTTTGCTATTTCATATGCTTAAATGACTTGACGTGGTTATTGTAACGTGTCTTGTACTTACGCTTCCATGCTCCAAAATATATTTTTTTCGTCATTCACTTTAACTTTGGCTTTCTTTACAATAAATGTTGTAAGGCATTTGACAGTTAGAAGCGATTCGGCTGGGATCTACAGCTGCAAGTTCGGTGTTGTTATTCCTCTTTCCTACTTGGCAGTTTTGAGTTATTTGTGGAGGGGCGGATGCAAGTTTGACTGCAAGGGTGCGGAGTGGATGGAGTAGGTTCCATGAAGTATCGCCACTGCTAACCAGTAGAGTTCTATCTTTTCCAACGAAAGGCAGAGCCTACCAGGTATGTGTACAGAGTGTTATTATGTATGGCAGCGAAACATGGCCAGTGTAAGCTGAAGAGCTGATCTGCATGGAAAGAAATGACAAGAGAATGATTTGGTGGATATGTAATGTAACCCAAAAGGACAGGCTAAGCTCTATGGATCTCAGGAAAAGCTTAAAGTTAAATAGTATCAGTGAGTGCATGCAGAAAAGACGGTTTCGTTAGTTTGGTCATGTGGAGAGAAAATATTACAATGATTGGGTGAAAAAGTGCATATTAATGAAAGCGGAAGTTGCAAAAAAATGAAAGGGAGACCAAAGAAAACTTTGGAGGAAGTAATCAAATCGGATTTAGAGCAAAACGGTGTCACCTAAGATCTACTAAAGTACAGCCTGGCCTGGAAGTCCAATTTATTGAACCGTCCAACACATACCAGTGTTTAAAACGGACGTAAAACCGAAAATGATGATGATGATAATAATGATGATGATGATGATGATGATGATTTGGGCCGACATTAATGCTTTATGTGGCGGGGGGAGGTGGTTCACACCATTACTTATCTATTACTGTTTCCTTCTGGAAAGGTTGTTTTTATTGTATTTTATTGAGTGTTTAAAACCGCTGTATCCCAACGATGTTTGATATGTTCTACATTGTGAAACTCTCAGATCTCGCCCGAGAGATGGGAGTTTTTTGGGATGAAGGGTAGACGGGTCAAGTGTGTATTGACGTAAAGTGGTTTACTGTTTGATTTTAGATCAGGGAAGTATTTATCCTAGGTAGATCGAAGGAAACACCAAGGACCTTTTGCAACGAAATGAAAGAATCCTAATCCCCAGTTAAAGGAAACTTGATTCAATTTATGAAAATTCATTCGCCACGTGATTTGGTTCCATGCCTTTAGTTCTCTTTTTCACGAGCTTTACTCATGACCCCAATCAAAGTAATTATAGTCATGCTGCACTAGCTGGACCTCGAATGGGATCATTTTTACATTATCATAAGACAGTAATTTTATAATAATGTATACCTTTCTCTTTCATTTTGAGTTTACACGATTTATTACAATAGCATCTGTTGTATCTATATCTAAATACATGACGTACTTGAAAGTTTATTATTTATACAATTGACAGCGAATTAATGGGATAACTGTGATGGTCAGTATCGTTACCTAATTTTGGTAATTTTAACTTCTCAGATTGGATTAAACCCTATTGGGGATGAAGGAGTAGAGTCAGTTTTAAATGCAGCAAAGAAAAATGACAGGATTAAAATTATTGGATTGGATGTAAGTTTATTGTTCACTATCAAGTTTTTTTAAAGATTTTTTAAGATTTAATATGAACATTTTCTTGGTTCACTTATACATTAGCCAGTTTTAGGATAAATGATAAGTGAGTGAGTCCACTTACTAGAATTTTAAGCTCTCCTGTTGGCTCCTGTTGGTTTTCTACAGTAGAACTTTAACTGTCATCTTCAGTTTCTGGAAACCTCTTCTCTTTGTGATATATGTCAAAAACCTTGACTGTCTTCCTCATATTTTTAGCAAATCTTGACGACTCCCCCCCCCTCCACCCCAAACACACACGCACACACACACCTTCCCTATTCAAATCTTGGGCAGGGTATTGGAATCTTATGTACAATAACATTTCATCTTTCAAGAAGTATCTCCCATAGATTGTCAATGTGGTTGATTCCAGGTTTACGTCTAACCCTGCTATTGGATATGTTCCCGTAGCATAAGTGCTGATGCTATGAGATCAGGATGTCAAATGGAATAGTTCGCAAATCTTACCTTCCTTTCTAATATTTTGTCAATAATTGGTAGCAATTCACCATAAAGCTCTTCTTTTGTCGACTTTTGTTTCCATGAACATAGAGACACCTGGACATTCCTATGTAGCATACAATCAGCTTTTTCTTCAAAGACGTTGTGAGTGACCATGTTACACAGCACACTTTTAACAGTAGTGAGGAACAATCCTATCTTAATTTGGTGTGGGAATGACGACTTCCAGATAATATTTACCTTCTAACTGCTGCTCAAAGCTAGTGCTTTCTTTACTTATTTAACTTTCTCTATACTTTCTCTCCCCTACTTAAAATTGTTGACTTCTCTGAGGGTTTCGCTACCTCTTGAGCTGATATCTATGGGTAGTTCTTCCTTTACGCGTCCTTTAACAATTAGCAAGGTCATGATTTCTCGACAAAAGTGCATTAATTAGCTTTGGTGAAAACGCTGTAACTTTAATTATATGTACCCAAAGACATAGGACACCATTCACTTCATTAACTTCTTTCTTAGGAAAGGAATGTACATACGAACATATAACATCGCAGGGGAAACAATCACCACCATAGAGACTGTTATGAACACGGCATAGTTCGTCAGAACTCAACTATCTTTCCATCGAAAATCTCATGAATTTACACGAAATTCTGTTTACATCAAACATCACAAAGCCCACACCAAACAGTAACTAAGGTAATAAAATAATTCCCAAGGTAATGAAATAATCACCATCACTTTGAAAAACAACTCAAGAATTTACTGAGTAGGCATTTCAGCCATAACTACACCCCCAACTTGGCTACTCTACAAGATCAATTTAGAATAATAACAGCCATCAAATCAATTACATCAAAAAGTCTTTCTCATGATGAGTCATTTGACCCAGCTCAGTCCAAAAATAATGTAGACCTTCAGAATAAGGAATATATAAAAGAAAAATTTTCTCAGCAGCACCATTATATTTTGTTAATAAACCATCGTATTACTGAAGTGATTAGACGGATATTTAGTCCCATAAATCATGGGATTAGCTTCTGTGGTTTTTCCAAGCCGGACACTGATGTTGTTTCATTGATCATCAGCTGTCACTTGACGGTGCTAAATCGTACTTATTCACAACAAAAACTAAAACCCTAAGCTATATTGGAAAGAAGGCAGAAGTAATTTGATCCACGTTTTCTACAGATATTTCAAATATCATCAGCACAACCCCATAGTTAAAAGTTGGTAAAATCAATCCTTTATTTTTCACTTACTTGATATTAATTGTAATTAAATATTAAAACTTTGAACAGCCGTTGATTATTAGGTAAAGATAAATTTTGCATGCTTTTAACAGGTATTCAAATAGCAATCAGCGTGAAAAAGTAGTCAAAAGACATAATGCTATAACAATGAATCTCACAGATAAAGAATTAACGCCAAGGTACTTTAACTACTCTGCTTGAAACAATACTACAGGCATCATTTCCTACATTTTCTTCCAGATCAGATAAAATTCGTCATCCTGCATCCAGCTGTTAACACGATATTATATAGAGCTTGATAAGAAAACAGGTTAGAGGAGTTGTGGCTTAATGGTTAGTGCCACTGCACCGTAGCCAAGAATTCCGGGTTCGATTCCCCGAGCGGGGGTGACTTTGAAAATTCAAAAGTAAAAGCCATGTGTATGCCCCATCTCCCTTGATATCTTTCCTCCATTTCCTTTAGCTCCTGGCGTAACCTTTCGCCATGTCCGTTACTGACATCTTAAAGTTTTTCTGGGAATACAGAAAAACTGCTGTAGCACTTAAGAAAAGGTTCTTTCTTTAAATTTCTACATCTTAATTTTTATTCTGATTGAGTTTTTTGTTTTCTTATCTGTAATGCATCGGTAAATCAGCTTTTCGTTGGTCTATGCCATTTTATAAGTGCAAATGCTATCCATCAAGCCATTTTGTGTTTTTTTCACAGGTTTTTGTTCTGGTAGAAACTGGTACTTTATTTTTTATTTGCCACATGAATTTCATTCTTCGTTTTTTCAAGCACTCATTAAAATTTAGTACCGTGCAGCCAAGCGACAATATCACCCTCCTAATTTGGTGGGAATTGATTTTACCAATATGGAACAAACTTAACCGCTTTCACTGAGGTCTACATTTTTAGTGTTGTTTACTAGCGATGCTCATTTTTTTCTTCCTTTCTTATTCCCAGGACATTACAGTGTCACCGACTGTTTTTCAGGAAATTAGCGAACTACAAAAAGCACGTGATATTGTTATCACAACTGGAGGACTAGGTGGATTTGCACAACGAAAGGTAAGCCTTTTGTCTCACCACAAAGGTAACCTTGAAGAGGTTTCTTTGACATATTTTTCTTGTTTACAAGGAAAAGTGCATCATTACACTTAAATAGTAATACAAAGAAGAATTACTTTAAAGGTGAATATGAAACTAAAGTTCCTGATTTTATAGGGGCATTACAACCTAATGTTCAACTTGCTTGCGGAATTTTTCTTTACAAACATGTCGTTAGACCTCGCACCCAAGTCTACACATACAAACCTTTCACAGAACGACAACGTTCCATTAAATATCTGATCCCAAGAAACAAAGTGTCCAGGAAAAATAATTAAAAATATTATAGAAGGAATCAGAAAGTCTGATAAACTTCATCACACGCTAATATCAAATCAATAGAGAAAAACGTGTTAAGATATCAAAATATGAAACAAGAAGGAAGGAAAAAAGAACAAAAATGTATCAACGTAGTCATATCCAGGAAAATTAAGTTGAAAAAAACCCCACTTACTTGGTAAGGTAAAATGGTTCTCTTCAAGAGGAAAAAATTTCTTAATTTTCCTTGACCTTGCCAACATAAAACAAAGAAGCACTATTCTTGCCTTACCTGGTTGCCATACCGATGAGGAGGTTGGCGATCGTTGATCTCCAACCTTTTCGATCTTGAGCTACACGGCGAAGTTGTACTTGTAGCTTTCACGAAATTGTCGGTGCATTTCATACTTTGGATTGCTCATTCTTACTTGTGGGCCTAGTATCCCTTCAGAATACCCCTTTGGTTGCCCGCCATTTCTTGCGATGTAGTCCAAGTACCCCAGTTGTTTTCTTATGATAGATTGCAGTAGAAATTTTGATATGCCCAACATTTGCGGGATTTCTTCATTAGTTTTCTTTTCTTGCCAGCTAACTCGTAGTTTACCTCGATAGCAACACATTTCGAAAGCTGCAGTTCTTTCTTCCATTGCAAATTTAATAGTCCACACTTCGCAGCAACAGAAAACGTTGACCATACGTATGCTTTCCAAGGCTTATCTTGTGACGGTTCAGGTTTTTCTCAAGGCTGGTGAAGTTGGTGTTTGCCGTTATTAATGTGGACTTCCTACACACCAGCCCTCGGTGGTGTGAAGAAAGCCACCAACTGGATGTTCCAAGTGTTTGAACTTTTCTTCCTGGGCTAGTCGCTTTCTTTGAACAACATTGCCGGTCCTTATTTTTGTTGATGTTTCATTCAGTGCTATTACTTTGTTTTTATCTTCACTGATTTCCTTACTTTCTCCGCCTTCAGTGTTAATGATAACTTGTAGATTTTGTTCAGACTTGGCCAAGATAGTGTGTCATCGGCGTATTTTATTAAATTGCTATTCCTTCCTCCTACATAGAATCCCTTCATATATTGTATAGTTCTTGTTTCCTTTTCAGCACATAAGTTGAATAAGACAAGTGACAAGACACATCGGTGACATACCTATCGTTCAATGGGCAGAAATTCACTGCAGGTGCATATTTAAGAACCTGAAACATTATGTCAATATAGAAATTTTACCTACTAGGAGGTTAATACAATGCTATTTATAGTGTAATACATCTGCTGATCAAAAAGCTTTCACACAAATGCCATAACTCCAATGCAGTACTTCCTAAAGTGATTATTCCTGTCTAAATATGGGTACTGGTGTTTATTCCCGAAGATCGCATCGCTGATGTTGCGTGACAGCAAACCGAAGAAGCAATTTTGCCGTCTGTGCAATGCGACCTTGATCCCAAGTGGCGATTTTTGCTTATGGCAGAAATGAATGAATTTGTTTAACAGCGATGTGTGATCAAAATAACAGAAACCTGCGAAATGACACAGAAAAGTTATCGACACATGACTTTACCACGCCTTTCATGCTACGAATGGATTAAACGGTTCAGAGAAGGTCACACAAGCTCTAAAGATGAACCACGTCCCCGATCGAGCACAAAGTAATTTCAAGATGAGTACGACGACAAAAAGGGTCAACATTCCAAAATTTTCTACTTTAGACAGACAATAGACAGTAGTTTAATTCGATAATTCCATTCTATTATTTGGCACTTCCATAAAACGTTTCGACCCTATCTTTGACCATCATCAGCCAGAATTATCATTATGACCAGCATATTTATAACAGTATGACAGTCTGTTAAACCAAAACGTGGGAAGAAGCACATAGCTAGAAAAGCTTACAGGAAAACTATTGTGTAAAGAGATTGTAAACAAACTATATTAAGGACAAAGAGAGCTGATTAAAAGTGACTAAAAAAGAATCATTGGAAAAGAAGATTGTTCAGAAATGAGACAGATTATCCCTTTAAATCAGAAGACTTTCAGGTATGAGAAGGTCAAAAGTGTTGTAGGTCTTAGTAACTATGCTGAAATCATCAAGTGATCCAATATGACCAATTAGTATTATATGTTCCAATTTGGCTGATGAATTAGGGGAAGCGAATTTAGAACCATTCTTACTGTCGCGAATGTTCTCCTAACACAACATTCACTATGAAAAAGCAGTTACATGACTGAGATCACGCACAAATTTTTCTAGGACATTCGAGACTTAACATTTCTTTTGTTATTCTGTATAGTAGCCATTGGCTTTGACTGATGTCATGATGATATATTATGATTAGCTAAGCAATATTTCAGGAAATGTCAAGAACTTGAACCAGTATATATAGGGACAAGATTTGCTTGTAAGATAGAATTAAAAAAAGGTCAAAAAAGTATACGAGAAATACAGATCAAGAAGAAATATCAAGAAGTCTATCAACACCCAAATGCTCAATACCACGAATCCTACGATTTCTAAATGTTTTACCGTAAAATGTCGCACTACAACCACTATACAAATACTTATAGATAACATTAGAACATAGCAGGGGAGGAAAGAGGTCCTTTTACTTGAATAGAGATGATAAAGGTTTAAGTACTTTTAGCACAAATTGCAATTTAATATTGGGATAGTATTTCTTGAAAAGTTTGGACATATCATTACTCAGTTGGCCTAAATAGTTAGGGTAAAGAAAAATTTTCTGCTCAAAGATGTAAAACTAAGGGTCAGAAATGTAAAGACAACAAGAGAAGCATTTATAACAAATATAGGAGTCCCACAGGGTGATTGTTTAAGTCCAATATTATTCACATTATACCTAGCGAAAGCACTAGAGATTAAACAAGAAGAGGAATATCATTCGTGTGCACAACCATTGATGTCAAAAACATCAAAAGACGTATTGCCACAGCAAATGCAAGATCACGATTATGCTGTGCCAAATAGAACCTCTATTGAAATAGATCAACAATATGTAAAATACATAAGCTGGATAACAAGAATGAAAGAAAGAGCAGATTTGATGATAAAAAAAACCACCAGGAAAGCTGAAGAAAAGGAATTTACAGGTCAATAAGGATAAAACTGAAGAATATTGTATAAAAAGAAAAGGAGAAGAAAACTGGGAAAAATGTAAATATTTAGAAACAGTGCTGGACACAGTTGAAGACATACAAAGAAGAAAATAATTGTCAATGGCTTCGGTAAATTAGTATGAACACCTGCTAACATCAAGGAAGATACCCCTGAAAACAAGAATGAGACTATTTGAAACATATATAAGAAGCATATTCATGTACAATAGCGAATTATGAACAACGACAAAAGAAATGGAAAAAGAAATAGATGTGTTTCAAAGAAAGTTACTGAGATCAATTGTAAAGATCAAATGGCCATACAAAATCGGCAACAAAGAACTGTACGGAAGGACAAAGTGAAAAAGATAGTCAAAAAGAATAAACGTGAGAAGCATTTAATGGCTGGGGCATCTATTGAGAGTGCCAGAAAAAAGTCCAGCAAAAATAGCATTGAAATAAAGTCTCAAGCCATATAAAAAAACACGTGGCAAAACTAAGATAACATGGATAGCTATGATGAACAACAACTTAAAAGAAGCAAACTTTAAAATAGGAACAGAGGAAATTGAAGAAGCAGCAAGAAAAAGAAAACGCTGGAAAGACATTACACGTGTGATAGAAGGCGCCATGTCGACCAACGACAAATAGCGTGACTGATGATGATGGTGAAAGAAAATAAGTTGTTGATCATTTTCTAGCTGGCTAGTGACTGGAAGGGGAAAATTGTATATTGAAAAAAATTTGGAATTAACATGAAGGTTTTCTGATTAGCCCTCGTATCCATTTTTATCATGTGACACGTATGTATTTTATATCTTGAAATAAAATATTTATTTACCACGCCATTTTCAATTGCTTCACGAATAAATTCGTTTGGGGATGATTACAAAGCACAGTGTTTTTACCGACGCTTTCAAAAATTGAACTTCGCTTAGAGTTGATTAAATTTTAACCAAATTTAATCAAATTTATCTTTAATCAATTTAAAGAACAACAAAATGAAACAAACTTTAATCAAATTTTGTTTTAATTCTAATTTCATTTTAATTCTAATTTGATTTTAATGAAATCAAAATTTAATTCGAATTAAAACTTGCAACTGACGGTGTAAACAAGCGTGCTGCTTTATCTTCCATTATGCTTTTTCGAACTTTTGTTCCTCTTTCTTTTTTCTGGTGCTACCAAGAGCAAACGCAGCGACAAAGTTGCGGTGAAAAAGTTGAAATCAATCTAATTTTCTTCAAAAGCGAAGTATTTGCTGAGGCGAAGGAATATCGTTACTAAATGAGCTTATTAGCTCAGATAGATAGATATATTTTTTAAAATATCAAAATTTTTTTCTTTTAAGTATTAAAATTTTGTTTACAATTTTCTTAAAGGTCTTTTACCCTAAATAAGGCTTTCAAGCCAACTTAGTGCAGGGGGTAACTTTTGGTCTTTCATTTCTTTGACTTTATATATCGTTAATATCTTGAATATATTTAATTCTAACCTCTTACAGTTTTATCTCCGAAAGCATGTACAATTTAAGTTGAATGCTAAGTATAACTGAGAAACAAATTCACCTCAGTACTTTCAGAAATCTGGTTGCAAACCACTTGCATTGTAATCCAATGCTGATGTAACCTCCAGGCCACTACTGTTGCATTAACCTCTCAGCCACTACTGTTCAATTACCGTCTCTGCCACTGCTATTGAATTAACCTCTCAGCCACTACTGTTGATTTAACCTCTCAGCCACTACTGTTGATTTAACCTCTCAGCCACTACTGTTGATTTAACCTCTCAGCCACTACTGTTGATTTAACCTCTCAGCCACTACTGTTGTTTTAACCTCTCAGCCACTACTGTTGAATTAAACTCTCAGCCACTACTGTTGATTTAACCTCTCAGCCACTACTGTTGATTTAACCTCTCAGCCACTACTGTTGATTTAACCTCTCAGCCACTACTGTTGATTTAACCTCTCGGCCACTGCTGTTGTTTTAACCTCTCGGCCACTTCTGTTAATTTAACCTCTCGGCCACTACTGTTGTTTTAACCTCTCGGCCACTTCTGTTGATTTAACCTCTCAGCCACTACTGTTGATTTAACCTATCAGCCACTACTGTTGATTTAACCTCTCGGCCACTTCTGTTGATTTAACCTCTCAGCCACTACTGTTGATTTAACCTCTCGTCCACTTCTGTTGATTTGACCTCTCGACCACTGTTGTTGGTTTTACCGCTCGACCCTTACTGTTGATTTAACTATGACGTTTTATTTAGTTTCGTGACTCTTACAATTCTTTACTATAGCCAACACCGTCTGGAATGGAAATTCTGGTGCAGTTTATGCAAGATAATCGGATCCGTTTAAAGGATCTCTTCTTCCAGTTCGACAAAGATCATAGTGGAGATATTACTCGGGAAGAATTTAAACATGGGCTAAAGGAGACTGGGATAAAGATGTCAGAAGTAAGTGAGAATCCCATGCATAATTTTTTATTGAGCAATTTTGTCATCCGTTATATTTTTTCTGTTGTTGTTGTTATTTATTTATTCTTATCATCTTTGGGCAAAAAATACCAAATAGAACAAAACAAAATAACGCCAACTGCACTATACTAATTACAATTTGTCATGAGAAGCTATTCCATGATATGTAATGGTACAATTTATTAAGAGACCATGACCTTGAAAATGTTTAACCACTGATATCACTATTAATAATATGCTAATAATATACACCAATGTAGAATATATTATGTAGTATCATATTGGTATATATACCTATATGATATAGGTGGTATGATAACAGCTGATACCCGATATGACAATTGCATAAAGAGACGTGTTGCTATGGCGAAGGATGTATTTTGGAAGTTAGGTCAGTTTCTCAGAAATACGGCTGATATTGATGCTGATTTCCATTCCAATCTGTTTTGTTTTTAGTGAATGTTGGACGATATTTAAAACAAAATAAAGCCACCTATGGGTGCATAGGTATGGTTTTTACGACAAACGCTTAGAATAGCGTTTGTCGTAAAAACCATACCAAGAATTTCTTCAACGTAAAAGCTGAATTCAAATTCATCTTTCCAATCCCCAAGCTAATTAATTTTGATATTCTTGTAATGCTTAATTTACAGGAAATATTAGCTGTGCTTTAAAGTATACCCTACTTTGGTAGTTAATTACCTCTAGATCTGCACTCATTTAGTGAACATTGATTTAGCGTGATGCTTTTATGAATTTTGAAAACAGGATCTGACAAGCCTACTTTTTCTATCAAGTTTAGCCTCAAGTTGTCATTGTGTTAACTGCTATAATACAAACATTTCTTCGGGATTGTAAACCTGCCAGTAAAAGAATTTCTGTTTAGAGAATATCACAATAAATTGTGATATTCTCTAAATATCTGTAAACCAGAGAGGGTGCAAATTTGCACCCTCTCTGATTTACAGATACCCGAGCTTGCATAACACAAGAAACAAAACCTAACAATTTTTTTACCGTGTGCATCATAAACACCCCAACGTGTGCCGCTTTAAAGCACATACTGCACGCAAGCTCATGTCATTATATTGCACACTAATACACTTGTTTTTATAAAAACTTAAAAGCTTGACAGGGTATTTTTATTTGAGTTGCCTCAATTATTGACTTGAATTAGCAGACTCAATGCAATATATCCTGTCCAATGGTCATTCTTCCTTGAAATCAATTCTGTCTGTTGTTTTTTTACTAAATCTGCAACGCCAGTTGCATTCTATTTAAATTGATGTCTCTGTTTCCTTAGAAAGATTAGATACAATTTTAACCATTAGCTGAGTCGCTTCTTCTTACCTGTGAAGGGTTTGTGATAATAATCCTGCGCTTCACATTTTAATTAAAAAACTCATCAGAAAAAAAATTTTGGAAGGAGCTGAAAAAAAAATTAATAAGCTCTTATTGCAGAATTTTATTGAAAAACTGCATTGCAATACAAGACAGAGGTATGAATATGGGAAGGTAAGTAATCATACTCAGTGGGCCATCAATCATATTCAGTGGACCATCAATCATATTCAATGGACCCTCAATCATATTCAGTGGATCACCGACCATATTCAGTGGACAATCATTCATATTGAGTGGACCATCAATCATATTCAGTGGACCATCATTCATATTCAGTGGACACTCAATCATACTCAGTGGACCATCAATCATATTCAATGGACCTTTAATCATATTCAGTGGACCATCATTCATATTCAGTGGACGATCAATCATACTCAGTGGACCGTGAACCATATTCAATGGACCCTCAATCATACTCAGTGGACACTCAATCATACTCAGTGGACCATCAATCATATTCAATGGACCTTCAATCATATTCAGTGGATCATCAATCATATTCAGTGGACAATCAATCATATTCAATGAACCATCAATCATACTCAGTGGACAATCAATCGTATTCAGTGGACCATCAACCATATTCAGTGGACCATCAATCATTCTCAGTGGACCATCAATATGCTAAAGAAGATCATAGCAGGCGCGATAGATGATGAGGTGTATGATTTAACATAAATGGTTCCCAAAGACCCTGTTTTCAAAGGTTACCTCAGCACAAGTATATAGCAAGAAGTTATGCATCTTTCAACAAGTATAAGGTCACAGAAGTATCTTGAAAATTCTGAAATTCTGTAACCAACTAAGAAAGAACTGAAGCATTTACACCTAACAAATGATGTGATATAGCCAGTCCACTTTGTTTAGAAAGTAAAACAGTGAAAAAAAGTTATGCAAAACATTCTGTGTTTCAATGCAAGGCATTATTTAGTCACACAGACAATAAATTGCAGACTCCAGGGTGGTATTAAGGCTTCTTGGTCATTATTTCATTCAAGAAACCATCAACACAATTGTGAAAAATCTTCCTGTAGCAGAAAGGGGATTCTTGTAAATGAACATTGTTGTGATGTAATATTTATATTTATATTTATATTTATATTTATATTTATATTTATATTTATATTTATATTTATATTTATATTTATATTTATATTTATATTTATATTTATATTTATATTTATATTTATATTTATATTTATATTTATATTTATATTTATATTTATATTTCCTTTGTTTGGTTTTAATTGCATTGTGCAGCGTTTGTTTCGCAGAGGAAGGGAAGTCATAAATGAACAAATTTTAATTTTATAATTTATTACAGAAGCCAACGGTAGAAACCACCTTTCAAGCGACATGTTATTTGATATTTTTTTCGTAATTTTTCGTTATTCCTTTGTTGTTATTGTTGTTGGCTTCTTCCCTCATACAATTTTATCCCTGATAACTTGGAGAACCTAAGTATTCTGCCACTTTTAAGGCAGAAACATGGTGGGCGCTGTTCTCCCTAATATGGAGCAGAGGATCGAAACCTGAACGGGTAGAACTTGATGATTAATCACTCGGTCACTACCAACTAATACAACAGAAGATAAAGGCTATTCTTTTTCCACTTTGAGGACATGCTTAGTTTTTTTCTTTTTACTACATAATATGATATCCCTTATGTAAAACTCATGTTAAAAATTGCGTTTTTACTGACTTTAGAGCGTACAGTATATATATTCTGTAAGTTTGTTATTTTATGTTGGAAGAGAAAGTTTGGAATGATCTCTCTTTATACACTTTCCATCGTTACACAGTCACGACGTATGACATACTATACATTAAAATGAAATTTCCGTGTGGTCTTCTGCAATGTTATATGAAGAAATTTATATATTACTTGGAATATGCCGTTCGAAGAGATACTAACCATCTCTCTTCCTTTGAGTAAAGACCTTAAATGCTACTTAAAAATACCAGAACAAACATTAGATAAAATCGGAACTTATCGCTGTATCTTTTTATTAAATATCCGTTGATGTGAAGGAGTTAATCTTTTGACATCGGAATACAAATAAGAATATTTTTTTGTATACTGTTCTGAACCTTTGGTTCATGAAACCGTAAATAATTGGATTACAAAGGCTATTGGTGTAGCCAATAAAAAGTGCTGTTCGATCAAGAACTTGAGGAATCCTGATTTTTGTATAAAATTCTACGAACATGGTAATCACAAATGGCAACCATGCTATTATAAATATAATCACCATCAGCCCTAACATCATGCTAAGTTTCCTTTCAGCTTTGCTTATCTGAGGTGAGTACGTTTTTCTCATTGACGTTTTCTCTTTCTTTGCTGGTGCAGGCGTTAGTTGCTTCCAAGAGAAAACTGAATTATTCGATACATCACTTGCAACACTATCGTCTTCGATTGATAACATAATCGACGATTTATTAATTACAGAGTTATTTGTCGAATTTGATGCCTCGGTTGTGTGTTCATCTTTTTGGAGAGGTGAATATAGAGGATGTTGTGTTTTTATTTCTCTCTTACCTTTGGTTGAATTAGATTTTTTTATGTCATTCTGTTTATTTCGGTTCTTTGTTTTGCAATTTGTCGTGTTAAAGTCCAATACATCTTGGCTTACAGGCTGCTGATATCTTTCCATGTGTTCACCACTTTGAGTATTTTCCTCAGCAGGCATTTCTTCCACATTTATTTCAGACGCACTTGAGGCTTTTTCGATTACAGTTGAGTACGAAGGCACAGTAGAGAAACTGCTGGACGTTTCCTTCACAAATGTTGTAGTCATCATACTTTGCACTGGAACTTTCAATCCACTGCCTTGGGTGTAAACTGCATTTTCGACGTTGTATCTTTGTTTTCTTAGGCCACGTGTATTTAATTCCTTAGGGTTTTGGCTTTCATTTGGCGTAGTTAAGCGAAGAGTTGGGTTTTTTTGAAGCCAGCTCCATCTTTTTATTTTACGCTGGCGATTGAACATGAATATTCGGTAATAACATACTCCCATTGCCACAATAGGCCCAACAAAGCACATAATAACCATGAAGTACGTGTAGGCGAGATCAGATCTCCACACAACAAAACAATGGTTTTTTGTCTCCTTATACCCATACGCTCCCCAGCCAATCAGCGGCGGGGTGCAGAGTAAAACCGATAATGTCCAGACCCCTAGTATGATAAAACACACCCTACCTCTTGTAAATATATTGTGGTACTTTTGCCAATGTACTACAAAATAAAAGCGATTTATTCCAATGACACTGAGTGACTGTACAGACGCTACAAGGAAAAGCATTTCAAAAAACCCAGAGAATCGGCAGATAACATTATTTTCCGCTCTCCATTTTGGAAATATAATTGATACTGTTGTTAATGGTATGTTGAATATTGCTACCATAAGATCAGCCACAACGAGGCATAATATGAAAGCATTGGATTTGTTCCTTAATTTTCTGTCACACAGTACTGCTGTAAATACCAGACCATTGCCTATGCAAATCAGCAAGCAAATTATCGTCAAAAAGACAACCACAGCAATGTCAATTGGAGCTAGGGTCATGTTGCAAAGTCGACTAAGGACAATATTTGTTGAGGATTTTTCCGATTCAATTAGTTATGTTTTCTTTGGAAACTTCAAATCTCATCTGTGCTTTGTAAATGCCTGTAAAAGAAAACAAGTCAGTACTTAATTAAAGTAGACAATAGACTGATACCTGTAATATTAAACACATAGAATCCGTAAATAAAAATTTAAGAAAATTATATGGAAAGTGACTGGTCTGAGTTTACGTATCTAGAAACAGAGAGAGAGAGAGAGAGAGAGAGAGAGAGAGAGAGAGAGAGAGAGAGAGAGAGAGAGAGAGAGAGAGAGAGGAGAGGGGAGGGGGAAGAGGAGGGAGAGGGAGAGAGACACACAGAGAGAGAGAAAGAGAGAGAGAGAGAGAGAGAGNAGAGAGAGAGAAGGACGAAGAGAAAAAGGAAGGGAGAGAGAGAGAGAGGCAGAGAGAGAGAGAGAGAGAGAGAGAGAGAGAGAGAGAGAGAGAGAGAGAGGAGGATAAATATGGCAAGCAATATTAGAATAAGAGTACCACTTTGATTTGGTCTAAGCAATATCTATTGTAGATTTTATTTAATTGGTTTTGAGAATTTTCTCCTGGAGCAGTTCGATATCTTTTTGAGAAAATAAATCTCGTGGAATAATTCATAAAAAAAAAGAGAAAAAAATAGATTGATCATAAGGAAAGTCACATGAATTCTATCAACTTTATAGTTTTTTTAACTTTAAAAGGCCTTCTATTTTGGTACCTACACAACATGAAATCTGAATGAAAGGGGTGGTTGTGGGGTGTGGATGTGGGTGTGGATGCGTGTATGTAGATGTGAGAGTTTTTATTACTTTGTTAAAATGTTTGTATGTGCAAAACTGTTAACATACATCTTCAAAATGCCAAAGGATGGAAAAAGTTCCTCTTTACAGTTTATATATATATATATATACATATCATTATCAGAAACCATGCTTAACTGCTTCGGCGATCATGGTCTTCCCGTCACTTTCTTGTCCAAACAATGCAATCGATATTGTATTGGTGGGACCTGATGTTGCTTGTCATGCCATGAGGTGGTCAAGAATGTTCTTTCCCTAATGTTCTCTCCACTTGCTATACCATGTTCCAGACCAAGCTTTCGAATAATGTGCTCAAGGAATGTTGTTTGGCGCTTTATAATCCTTTTAAAAAGAGATCTTAATGATCCTTTCTTTCTTAAGCACAACTTTGTTATTAGTATGGCACTCGTAAGATCAAAGAAGTCTCCTGGGAAAAACCATATTTCTGGCCCATACATTACAATCGGGTATACATAGGCATTAAGAACTCTCTTTCTGACTTCAAGACCTTCCTGTGATTTGATCTTGCTGTTTCGCAGCAGCTTTCTCTTGAGCTATTCTAGTTCTTATTTTGGATGTACCTCTAACGTCTGATGTTATTGTTGTTACGATGTACAGTGGAACCTCTCTAATCGGGAACCTCAGAAATCGGGAAACCCGGCAAATCGGGACGAAATCCCAGGGAACGGAATTTTTTCTAAATATTTTACCTCGCCAATCGGGACAAACGACCTGGATAATCGGGACGCACGTTATCTACTCTTATTGGCTGTTGTTTGATTCCATTGGATGTTTTTTGATGATTCTTAGATCTTTCCCATCCAGATTTATGTCTTCAAGGGTCTTCGTAATGACTTTATGCCTCACTGTGCCAAATGCCTTAGTAGTCTATGGAGCATAGAAACAGGTCTAGTTGTACCTCCAGGGCTCTTTCTGATAGTGCCCTTGGTACATATATGGCATTAAAGGTCCTTTTTTCTTCAACAAAATTATACTGTTCTTCGGCTGTCTTTGGCTTAATCTCTGTCCAGTTCTTGAGCATCAAAATTCTTAGTATTACTTTGGTAAGATGGCTCATTAAACCAATAGTTCTATGCCACTCACAATTGATCGCACCTTTCTTTTTAGGAAGAGCAATAGACGTTGATTTCAGTACGTCTGATAGTATGTCTTTCGTATCGTAGTTGTTGTTTAACAAAGTTATAATAAGATGTTTCCTGTTTTGCTCTATAGCATAAAACATTTCAATCGCCAAATTGTCTTGCCTTGGTTCACAGCCGTGGTTCATTTTTATGCAGACATAATGGACCTTAATTTCTAAAATTGTTGGTCATTCAAATTGGTTCTGAAGATTTAATTTTGATTTCTTTCAGTTATATATTTCACCTATGTACCCCGGTACGTTTTCCGTCTTTAGATCGATCTAGCTATTTATCTATCTATCTATCTATCTATCTATCTATCTATCTATCTATCTATCTATCTATCTATCTATCTATCTATCTATCTATCTATCTATCTATCTATCTATCTATCTATCTATCTATCTATCTATCTATCTATCTATCTATCTATCTATCTATCTATCTATCTATCTATCTATCTATCTATCTATCTATCTATCTATCTATCTATATATATATATATATCTTTCTTTCTATCTACTTATCTATCTATATCTACCTATCTATCTACCTACCGACCTATCTATCTTTCTATCTATCCATCTACATATTTATCTGTTAATCTATCTAGAAACGTCAAGTAATGAATACTGGCATACTAATTGATGGAAAAGTAGGCACATGTGGTATTAACCTAACCAAGGCAAAGCGGCGATCTCTAGGATAGGTGTATTTATTATTACCGATGAGTCGGTAATGTTGAATACATTGGAAGTAGCTTATATTTATATACGTTGGTTGAAATTTTTATCGAACAATATATCTAGCTGTTACACAATCCTGGATAAGGGATACTGTTGGCCCAAGGATGCTTACTGAAGAAGGACCCAGCTTTGAAGATCTCCTTGCCAATAGCTTTACCAACCCAATTAAGATTTTGCTACAGCTTTTACGAAGGAAATGTTGAAAACAAAGGATAATCACAAATGTGTAGACGTTGACTGTGATATGCAGATGTTAAGAAGTCGTGAGATATGTTAGACTAATCACGATTTCAATGAGAATATGTTTTTTTACACTGGAAGCCTCGCCTACTAAGTCTGTGCCGCAATAATCTCTCTGTCTTTACAGAGTAAAGTTAATCCTCAGCGAGATTTGAGAGCTGAAACTAAAGCCTGAACACATAAATGGGTTTATCATTTATTGTTAATATAGATTTAAGTCATCTGAAAATGCAGAATTAAACCAAAGGAGTATTTAATACGGGAACCTATTCCTTATTTAAGGCAGCTTAGGGATCAAAAATATTGAGTCAATTTATCATATGGTCGATATAGTTATTAAGAGATGTCGAGAGGCATACTTTCATAAGGGTGCATTATTTTTTGGGTTTCTTGGGGTGTTTTTTCATTTACTAAGTGGTAAACAACATCCTGATACGCTTTTAAAAAGAACCATGGTAACAGGTGAGGGATTCAGACATCAATAACTGATTATTTTTGGATGCATTACAGATTTTTTAACAATAATGAATTTTTAGAAACAACATTTTTAGATTACAAAATAAGGGTGAAACATTTTCTAAAAGCCTTAACTGCAATGCCATGATGGCATGGAGTCACTGATGATTGTTGTCAGCATTTACTGTTTCTCTGTTTGAGGAAAAAATACGTTGATTTTCCAATATTTCAAATTGTAAGTTGGAAAATGTGTAAGGAAAGCTGTAATCAACGTCATAAAAAGAATTCTTATCATCGTTCTTCTTATTATATTATTAATATTATTGTAAGTAGTAGTAGTAGTAGTAGTAGTAGTAGTAGTAGTAGTAATAGTAGTAGTAGTAATAGTAGTAGTAGTAATAGTAGTAGTAGTAGTAATAGTAGTAGTAGTAATAATAATAGTATTAGTAGCAGTAGTAGTAGGAGCAGCAGCAGTAGTAGTAGTAGTAATAGTAGTAGTAATAGTAGCAGTAGTAGTAATAATTATAATAGTAGTAGTAATAATAATAATAATAATAATAATAGTAGTAGTAGTAGTAGTAGTAGTAGTAGTAGTAGTAGTAGTAGTAGTAGTAATGGAAGTAGTTAACACTTTGTAGTGTTTGATGGCCATCAATAAAAGGCACAAAGCTCGGCGTAGAGAAGTTCGATATTTAAAGACCAGCCGTTGGGTAAATAATAAAAAGTAAGAATTACTAAACCTCACCTTTTTGCGTATATGACGAAAGCATCCATTTCTGTTTTTAATTTAATCAATCTAATCAATCGTTATAAAGCTATATATTAAAGCTTAATAGCGTATTTTGTGTGTTCCGTTCTCTCTCTTACGGTAATCATGAAAAAGCGCATCACTTTGCTATGTCCTTTCAGATAAAGCAGCTTACAATCCACACAATTCTTGTCTCAAGATTCAATTTAAGTTTTTTGAATGGTAAATGACTTTGCAGATGTTTTGGTTTTGTTGCTAAAATGATATTTTTATCCTTAATACGTTTGCTATCCCTGGTTGATTGTCCTAACATTTAACTCAGCTGCTAAAATTTTTGTCTCAAAACTAATTGTTTTAGCTGTAGGTCACACCTCACATTATTTGCAAAATTTTATTTAAGTGTTGTAGTCAAAAAAGATTGTTTGATACAAAAGAATGAATAAAATGTTCAAAGTGGAGTTTTTTTTTATGAAACGTGGCACACTTATAGAACTTTGCAAAATGTACAAAATAGAAAACAATTTTGATGACTTCATCAGATTTTTTTTCTGACGTCATCAAGATTTTCTGAGTAACCGGTTTTTGTAGGATGATTGACACTTTCAGGTCCCAAAGTGTATACCGCGGTCTGATGCTTTGGACTAAGTATTGCAAACTCATTTACCCTTTACTGTACCTTGTCGTAAACATTCTACATTATGGGATAAAATTAAGGGCGTGGCTACCTGCTAAATTCAGGGGGTAACAATAATCTCGAATAATTACCATGTTAACTGTTTTTTCCATGGAGTTGCAGACAATTATTACTTATTCGGAGCACTGTGCGGAAAATACATGGTCCCTGTAAAAACCCTAAAGCTTCTCTCTTGAACCT
>RDPX01000087.1:2503834-2508834 GCA_003991215.1 Morbakka virulenta | reverse complement strand
TAGATGTTGATATTCTAGATAGATAGTCAGAAATATTGTTATTCTTTAGCATGCTATAACAGCATTTTTGGGGGGGAGGGCAGTTGATTTTCATCATCATCATCATCATCATCATCATCATCATCAGATGTTAAGAAATTCAGCCTAAAATTGGGAATCTTGTCGAGTCCTGGGGATTTCCATTTTTGGGACTTCCCAATGGCAGTTCTTCGACCGTTATTGGTTCGCATTTTTGTTCACTAACAGACAATTTTTCTTCCTCTCTACCTATCCATTCCGCTTCATAGTTAAAATTCTTTCCATTACCCCATTTACTCTTCCAGAACTCTTCCATGTCTTCTATCTTCGGTGGCTCTTCAACTTCAATCTTGCTTTTTCTTAGCTCTCTGTAAAACTTCTTCGCATCCGTCTTAAAAACCTCGTTTCGTCTGTAAAATTTGTTTCTTTTATCCAATCACCGCAATCTTTGTGCTTTTACTTGCATCTTTGGCTTAAGTGTTTCTTTTGCCGTAACAATAGAGTTTAAAATCATTAATATTGTATTTCTTTTTAAGCTTTCTACTCTTCCTGGTCTTAACATTAACACCTTTTGACATTTCATCTCATACTGATATTTCTGCCTGCAGAAAATCAATCTCTTTCTGAATTTTTACTTTCCATTTTGGTGGTTTGTTCACATGTGCCTTCTTTTTGGTTTTGATTTTAACACCTGTATCATGGGTTATTGCTTTGGCAGCAGAGTACATAAGATTATTAAGCGACGTCAAATCTTTATCAGTGTTTTCTACAATATTTCTCAGAGCAACGTTATAGAGGGTAATTGTGGTTCTTGTTATTTTGCTCAAGCATAATTTAGGTAGAGCTTATTATGGTAGAAAGTCATTTCCTGTACTACAGTTAAAATTGATAAAATGTTTATTGATGGTCCTTGAAACCAGCCGTAGACAGTTTTTTAGATACTATTGACGTGTAAGGTAAGAAATTAATATTCTTATATTTTATAGCATTAATGAACATTATGCGATAACGTTCTTTCCTTAAGTAGTCAATTCACCCCTAAATGAGTCCAATGGAATAGCATACCAAACATGGGTGTAACAAGAGTCAATCTACCTCTAAAAAGAGTCAAACTTACGTATGCACGAAGGAAAAACTATCTACGTTGACCTCTAAACCAGCCAAATATGAAACTGCACTTTTGCAAATTATTCACTCTGCCAGCGCGCAGTATTTGAATGCCCTGGGTGTCTTATTTTGCTGGCATAGGGCTCATTCTTATACTACTCTGGTATCAACCTGTTGGTATACAAACTAAAAAAAAGTTGCTTAAATTACAGAAACAGCGAATTACTCGTTAACCTGGATTTAGATTGATTCAACAATTAATGAAACTACTTATGCTTATTCCTGGATCTTAATTAGTGATAGTGCTACTATATACTGCTACTACTACTGCTGCTACTGCAGCAACAAAAACTATTACTGCTGCTACTACTACTATAACAACTACTACTACTACTACTACTGCTGCTGCTGCTACTATCACTACCACTATTACTACTGTTACTACTAGGACTACTTATACTAGTATCAATACAATTACTACTGCTGCTTTTACTACCACTATTACTACTAGTACTATTACTATTTGTGCGACTACTTACTTCTGTTACTACTACTACTACTACTACTACTATATATAACTATTACTACTCCTACAATTACAACTTCTGCTGCTATTGCTAAAATTGGTACTGCTACTATTACTTATAGTACTATTATATTATATTACTACTACTTTGATTACTACTCCTACTATTTCTACTACTACCTCTGCTAATACTTCCACCACTACGACGATGAGGAGAATAACTNTACTCTTCCAGAACTCTTCCATGTCTTCTATCTTCGGTGGCTCTTCAACTTCAATCTTGCTTTTTCTTAGCTCTCTGTAAAACTTCTTCGCATCCGTCTTAAAAACCTCGTTTCGTCTGTAAAATTTGTTTCTTTTATCCAATCACCGCAATCTTTGTGCTTTTACTTGCATCTTTGGCTTAAGTGTTTCTTTTGCCGTAACAATAGAGTTTAAAATCATTAATATTGTATTTCTTTTTAAGCTTTCTACTCTTCCTGGTCTTAACATTAACACCTTTTGACATTTCATCTCATACTGATATTTCTGCCTGCAGAAAATCAATCTCTTTCTGAATTTTTACTTTCCATTTTGGTGGTTTGTTCACATGTGCCTTCTTTTTGGTTTTGATTTTAACACCTGTATCATGGGTTATTGCTTTGGCAGCAGAGTACATAAGATTATTAAGCGACGTCAAATCTTTATCAGTGTTTTCTACAATATTTCTCAGAGCAACGTTATAGAGGGTAATTGTGGTTCTTGTTATTTTGCTCAAGCATAATTTAGGTAGAGCTTATTATGGTAGAAAGTCATTTCCTGTACTACAGTTAAAATTGATAAAATGTTTATTGATGGTCCTTGAAACCAGCCGTAGACAGTTTTTTAGATACTATTGACGTGTAAGGTAAGAAATTAATATTCTTATATTTTATAGCATTAATGAACATTATGCGATAACGTTCTTTCCTTAAGTAGTCAATTCACCCCTAAATGAGTCCAATGGAATAGCATACCAAACATGGGTGTAACAAGAGTCAATCTACCTCTAAAAAGAGTCAAACTTACGTATGCACGAAGGAAAAACTATCTACGTTGACCTCTAAACCAGCCAAATATGAAACTGCACTTTTGCAAATTATTCACTCTGCCAGCGCGCAGTATTTGAATGCCCTGGGTGTCTTATTTTGCTGGCATAGGGCTCATTCTTATACTACTCTGGTATCAACCTGTTGGTATACAAACTAAAAAAAAGTTGCTTAAATTACAGAAACAGCGAATTACTCGTTAACCTGGATTTAGATTGATTCAACAATTAATGAAACTACTTATGCTTATTCCTGGATCTTAATTAGTGATAGTGCTACTATATACTGCTACTACTACTGCTGCTACTGCAGCAACAAAAACTATTACTGCTGCTACTACTACTATAACAACTACTACTACTACTACTACTGCTGCTGCTGCTACTATCACTACCACTATTACTACTGTTACTACTAGGACTACTTATACTAGTATCAATACAATTACTACTGCTGCTTTTACTACCACTATTACTACTAGTACTATTACTATTTGTGCGACTACTTACTTCTGTTACTACTACTACTACTACTACTACTATATATAACTATTACTACTCCTACAATTACAACTTCTGCTGCTATTGCTAAAATTGGTACTGCTACTATTACTTATAGTACTATTATATTATATTACTACTACTTTGATTACTACTCCTACTATTTCTACTACTACCTCTGCTAATACTTCCACCACTACGACGATGAGGAGAATAACTCCAGTTGATAATCAACTGGGCTTAAATAAACGACTATACTTTTGTGAATAGTAAGGCCCACAAAAAATACGGCCCACAAAAAATAAGGCCCACGAAAATACATAATTAAGACCCACAAAATTTTCTCTGGGTTATCAGATACAAATTTCTTTTTCCCTATTAAAAATACCTAGAAGTGAAAATGGACTCGTGTAATGGTCAATAAGACAGGTGTTTGTACAAATTTAAGCCTTAATTCATGCTCAAAGAAGGTTTGTTTAGACTTTATCCTTTTTACTCATTTTTCAGACTGTCAGCACTTGTGAAACACATTACAGGATAAAAAGACAAACCAATTCACTTGTGTAACCGCAATTATAAAAAAATTCTAAAGATTCGCCATTTGTAGGTGCCGGGAAGAGGCTTAGATAGAACCTAAAGGGAAAAAAATGATTGAGAGGACTTATCAGTGCGTAGCAAAACATTTCTAAATAACTTACCACAAAGAATGCAATACTCCTTGGCAATGTTCAAGAAACACACGTAAAGCTGTTGATTTTGAAGCAATAAAAAGCCTATTTGGATTTAATTGGCAGACATTGTTTTATTACTCGAAGATATCTTCACCTGTATGTATCCATTTATCGATCAGAAAATAATTGTCTCGTTGTATTACGTTGTACCACTGACCACCTAGAAACTAAAATAGGAATATTAAATGAATCTATCATTGAGCGTATTTTCACAATGACATGACTTTTCTAATATTCATACATCCAAGTTTACTGGGAAGTTGTTAAGCGAAAAGACCGGAAAAGTAATAAACCTCAAAAACTTTTGAGGGACGTAAATAGATCATATCCGCCACAGTCATGACATCTATTACCATGAGATAACAGATTACAATAACAGACACATAAAACATTTGGCATAACAAAAATTTGGGCGCCGTTCAAACAAAGCTGATAACCGAATATTGTAACAAAATACAATGAAAATCAAATGACCCACAAGTAATAATTCAAAATACTACTGCTGAGTAACAAAAACAAGCATCTTGGTAATTTAATAAATTCTCACCCTTAATATCCAAGTTTATCTATCCATCCAAGATCGATGGATCGATCGATCGATCGATAGATAGATAGATAGATAGATAGATAGATAGATGGATAGATAGAAAGATGGATAGATAGATGGATAGATAAAGAGATAGATAGATAGATAGAAAGATAGATAGAAAGAAAGTTAGATAGATAGATAGATAGATAGATAGATAGATAGATAGATAGATAGATAGATAGATAGATAGAAAGATGGATAGATAGATGGATAGATAAATAGATAGATAAAGAGATAGATAGATAGATAGAAAGATAGATAGAAAGAAAGTTAGATAGATAGATAGATAGATAGATAGATAGATAGATAGATAGATAGATAGATAGATAGATAGATAGATAGATAGATAGATAGATAGATAGATAGATAGATAGATAGATAGATAGATAGATAGATAGATAGATAGATAGATAGATAGATAGATAGATAGATAGATAGATAGATAGATAGATAGATAATGGA
>RDPX01000087.1:2487149-2497975 GCA_003991215.1 Morbakka virulenta | reverse complement strand
TTATTATTATTATTATTATTATTATTATTATTATTATTATTATTATTATTATTATTATTATTATTATTATTATTATTATTATTATTATTATTATTATTATTATTCAAGTGTCAGGTCTGGAACATCGACGGTCTAGAACATCGACGACCATGGCACGCCAAATCTCTCTCTTTTCCGTCTTCCTTATCAGCTCGGCTTTCCTTAATGTGTTTTGCGTTCTCCATTGATTAAGACTGTCGATGAATGTTATTCTCTGTCCACCCTTGCTTTTCTTCCCACTTCCCACCCATCTTGCCACATAGCATCTTCTTTTCAAGTTCGTCTTTCCTACATACGTGCTCCAGAAATTGAAGCTGTCTCTAATGGATTGTTTTTATGAGCAATCGTCTGTAATTTGCTGTTTCCATCACCTCTTTGTTTGATTCTCCAGCCACGATATCTTTAGCATCCTTCTTAGGTACCACATTTCAACCGTCTCTGGTCTTCTTTACACATCCTTGCTAGGAGTCAAGCTTTCGCATCCATACATTAGTACAGACTATACATATGTCTTCACTGCTCTGATCTTCGTATCATTTCTGATGTTCCTGTTGGTAAAGATTGTTCTCAAGTTGTTGAATGTGTTGTTTGACATTGCAATTCTGCTTTTTTTTCGGACAAACATTTTGCATCTGATGTTATTGTGCTTCTCAGATATCAGGAAGGATTAATTTTTATAAAAGAATGAAGATCTAAGTTTGTTCACAATATTATATGCTAGAAGCAGGTAGGCTTAGCATTGCTTACTAAAAACGTTAATATCGCAAGAAAAGGCAACTAATTAATAAATTATTGATAATTTTTTAATTGATTTTGTAGCATGCACCTTGAAACAGAATCCAGATAAGAGTGTGCGTTTATGTACAACTCTGCACTGTTGGAAATTTTGTATGAGAGTTACAAGTTTCTATTGTCACAAAGAAGTCTTTGATATACTTAACCTTTAGGCCCTAAGTCCTCCGGTCCTGTGCAAGACATCTGGCAGCAAGATGGCGCCAGAGGACGCGATCCTCGGCCAGGGCTTAACCATTCCGAACGGATACCCACGGGCTTTTAGGTCTTTATTACAGGTTGCTTGCCACTTCCGTACAAGTCGGTCGTGTTTCCTCCTTACGGCTTCAGGTTTCCACAGCAGGGTGTACCTAGCAGGCCGGCCAGGTGGTAGTCTCAGCACACGTCCTGTCGACTTCCATCTCCTTTCTTCAACAATCTTATGCAGTTCTTTCTGCCCCGTCCGTCTATAAACTACCTCATTCGTTATTCTGCCTCACCATGTAATCCCCGAAATCCTTCTCAGGTTCTGCTGATGAAAAGAGTCCAGCTTTCGCTCCAACTTCATTGTATTTTCCCAAGTTTCGCTTGCATATAAAGCTGTACAGATGACTATCGCCAAGTATAACTGGATCTTGGTTTTCAGGTAAATCTGCCGCGGCGTCCATATGTGCGCTATTGATTGGAATGCTGCTCCAGCTCTGCCTAACATGTTTACTATGTCTGTTTTAACCTCACTTGTGTCTTAACATAGCTTTCAAACTGTATCAGGTGGATTCCCCCTGACAGTTATTTGTGGTACCTGGTTGTTGTTGATGTTCATTATTTTGCCCTTGCCTTCAGTTTTCCTTACTCCCACTTTGGCACTTTCGATTTGTAGTCTGTCTGTTATTTCTTGAGGTGTCATGCTATCTCGGGACATTATGACTATGTGATCGGCAAAATTAAGATTTGTGAAGTTCGAGTTGTCATGCAAGGGTAGGCCAAAATCTTCACCTGGCATTGCCTTCTTCATTACAAAGTTTAAGGATACGTTGAACAAAAATGAGGACAGCCCTGTACAGCTCTGTCTCACTCCAGAGATCAATTCTAAGTCTTCTGTCATTCCTTAGATTGTTCTGAATTCACGTGTATGGTAGTCGTAAGCGGATGTCATGATGATGATGATGAGCCTTTCTGGCACTCCACAAAATCTTCCAGCGTGATTCCCTGTGCACACTGTCAAATCCTTTTCAGAAGTCGAAAAAATTTAGGGCTAGTTGTCACTTAAACTCCAGAATTTGCTCAATAGCGTTCCTTAGGAGAAATATCTGCTCGCTACATGACCTTCCTTCCCTGAGTCCTGCCTCCTCTTCTCGTAGACTGTTATTTGCTGCGCTTAGAAGACGTTTCAAAGTGATTCTGCTGAAAATTTTTCCTGTGGTGCATGGTAATGTTATTCCTCTCCAGTTATTGTAGTCCAAAACATCTCCTATTTAGGTAATATGATAATAACATCTTTGCCTCTTTCTGCTGGCACCATGCCTTCCTCCCAGACGCGATTGAAAAACTCCAACAGCTGGTCTTCTACAGGTGCTGCTCCCATTTTAAGTAATTCAATGTTGATGATATCAGTTTCTGGGGCTCTGCTGTTTTTCGTTATTTTGGTAGCATCCTGAACTTTGTCTCTTGTAATGGGGCCCATTTCTATATCCAATTCTTGTGCTGGATGAAAGTTGCTCAAATCAAATTATGTCTCAGTAGGTGGTTGGTTGAGCACCTCTTTGAAATGCACAACCCATCTTTAAGTTTGTTCTTCTTCAGTTGCTAGAATGCGACCGTTTTGCCTCTTTACTGGAATATTTTTTAAACAACTCTCTTGTGTCATTACGACCAGCTGCATCTTGAGCCCCTTTTGAGTCTCGATCTCTTTTCAAACCAGGCATGTTTGGCCCTTCTGCAGCTTCTCTTCACAGCTTTGTCAATTTGCCTGTAACTCTCTTGAGCATCTCTGGCCTGCTCTCTTTTTCTAGCATGATGTCTGTTGCCTTTTGAAGATTGACGCTCATCGATCAACTTCCAAGGTTCATCAGATGTCCACTGCTCCTTCTTGCTTCCTCTCGTGTGTCCAGCAATGCTGCTGACTATTTCACTTATGACGTCTCTGAAACGTACCCACTTATCTGTGATTTCTAAGCTCTAAAAAGCGATCCGACAATTGTTTCTGGAACCTCTCTGAGACCTCAGGGTTGTGTAATTTCTCAACAACATGATTTTCTTCCTCCACGCTTTGTCAGGCTCTGTATTTTCAATCTGCTCCTTCCACCTAGCAGATGATGATCCGAAAACACATCCACTCCTCTGCAAGTCCGAGTATCCAGGAGGAATGAACCCAAGCATCTGCTTACGCAAATGTAACGTATCTCTTTCAACGTGTTCCCATCTGGAAATCTGTCTGTGGATATCTTTGTGCGTTTAAAAGGTGTTGCCGATGTTCTCCATTGTCATTCGTATTATCCGCAGAGAAATGTGGGCCTATGACATTGGGAACAACTGCGCGATTTGTCTCAATATTCACATTCCAGTCCCCCATAATTATCTTTTTGTAATAGGTAGGGAGGTTGTCTATTGTGACCTGTAGCTGGTTGTACAACTCTGCTTTTGTCTCTTGTTCTGCACCCTCTTTTGGTGCATATATTGATATGACGGAAGTATTCAGTAAATGCCCCTTTAATCTTGCAGTGATGATCCTATCTGACACAGGCTTCCAACTGATTAGCACTTCTGTGCCCACTTTGTCTAGAAGAATAGCGACCCCTCTCATATGATCCGCTTCATCCTTAGGGTAGAGCACATTGACTCCTTCACCTGTTAGTCTTCTTTGTCATGTCCCTCTAGTTTTTCTCACGCTTAACACATTGAGGTCGTATCTCTTCATCTTCTGGATCATCCGTGCCAGTTTTCTTGATTCTTACAATGACCTAACATTCCACGTTCCAAATTTTGTGTTGTATTTAAATCCATACTGAGCAGCAACAAAAAGATCTAGGTTATGCAAGATTCCGCTAATGCATAAGTCGTTCAAAGACCTCCCGGTTGAGAGAAAAAAGAGAGAAAAAGCATTTCAAAAATTGTTTTAGGATTCATTTGAAGCAATTTCCTGGCTGCATTTAGTTGTCTGATGCACCAACGATATTAGCTTTGTGCTTTACTTTTTATGAACAAGTTGTTAATGCAATCGTTAAATTCCTTCTGTTTAAAAAATTCAAGTTTCTTCCACTTTACCATGTCACATCAACCGCTGTTGTGTTATATATTGCAACCAAATCCACACCCAAAAGGCTTTTGGTGAATCAAGGATGAATTATGAATATCTTGGATGTCAAGCTATCTCAGCATATTCAGGACCAAAACTCCGAATGTATTCTTCCCATTGAAACAACTTCATCAGTATCTGAACATATTCCATTTTCATTATGAATACCTTAAGCGAGTCATATTTAAAATAACTATTTAGCGTGTTACCACGTATTACCTCCTTCCAACATACGATACTCAAATAGAACTTATGGTGAGAGAAGAGAAACCATTTGAGAGGTCCGCTATTTTTCCGCTCAGGTTTGCGCAAGGAAAAATCGCTTGAATCACGAACATCGTCTGAGTATAAAAATATGAAATACCGATGTCAAAAAGTAGATATAAAGGTAGAACAAGCGATTTCTTGTATGATTGGCTCCAAAAAATCCCCGTTTTCAGATATTATTCATCTTTATTAAACTTATTTTATTGCAAAACAAATTTTTCAATATCATCTAAAAAGAGTAAAAAGTTTAGTCTAAACTTATCAATAACAGGAAACATAATTTGAAAACTATTTATGAAAAATCACAGAATTATTCGCGTAGTTAACATTTTGAAATTCTTAACCCAAATTGAAAATTTTTGAAATCATTTTAACCTGCGGCTAGTAGAATTTCAAAGAGAATTATGAGTAGTTATTTCCCTTATAGTCATCATCGTTTAAATTTATCTCTAAAACTATTGCTCCAACAAACAAAAACAACAAAAATGTAGTTTCTGATCAGCAGGCTACTTCAGTGGGTACAATGTATCCGGATATTATCCGAATAACTCATAATATCCGGATCGTAGGGTCGAGCATTATGTTGGAAATCGTTTTTATCTCCTCGTTTATGTATAGCCAATTTAAACAAATAACGAATGCATTAAATCTTCCAAGCCGCAGCTCCTGATCGTAGGTTGTGTGAGTTTTCCTATTCTGTTGTATGACTTATGGTTGTTGTTATATACCAGCGTTTTATCGACTAAGGATAAAGAGTGCAACAAACATGCAAAATTTGAAACACCTGCGTACTGTTAGTTTATTCTGATTCTTATTTTATTTCCTCGGCTGCTCTAGCTATTATTATTCTCGTTAAACACATTCAAAGACTGTTTCTTGTCAAGGTCTGTAGTATCCTGTCAATTCCAAATTAGGGAAATTATCTTCAAAATAGCTTGGTTTCTCTAATCATCAAAAGAAAATTGACAGTTATCTTTTTTTTTTGAATGAGATTCATAGAGTTATAGTCACATTGCAATTGAGAGAAGCTGTTTTCAAATCAAAAGTCACTCAGAAGTTAAAGATAATTCATCTATCCTCTTAGAAAAACTGAACTTGCTCCTATGATCGCATTGGAATATCATCACATTCATAGATTGTTGCTTGTCAAGGTCTGTAGCATCGTATGCATTCCGAATTAGGGAAATTTTCTTCAAAATAATTTAGCTTCACTAACCGTAAAAATGGAATCAACAGCTGCCTTTTTTTTGAATGAGGTTCATAGAGTAATTGTCAGATTGTAATTAAGAGAAGCTACTTTCATATAAAAAATTAGCCAGAAGTTAATGATAATTTATCTATCTTTTGTGGTAGATGAATCATCTTTAACCGAAGCCACAATCGCATTGGAGTAAACCTCAACTCACCTTTGAGACTTGCGATCCACTGTCGGTGAAGCATACAAGAAAGTTTCTTTGAGAGTGAAAGTGTTGAATGAATTTCGTCCAAACCTGATAAGTATTGCTGCCCCCCTCCCCCCCATAAACTTGTCATTTTTGCCAGATATTCTAAGTTAAATTGGCGTAATTTATAGTTCCATTACAGTAGCCGGCCTATGTCTTTTTGCTCTAGTGCAAAAATGAAAGAAAATTTAGCAGCCCTAAAGTAATGTTTAACAGTGTTGATTAGAGCTCATTTCAGATTGTTTTGGGCGAGTATCAACTCTTTCTGGTTTTAGCTCCGACGACAATTGAATTCTTACAAACAAGAATGCCTGTCTGAATGCGTGTGTGCGTGCGTGTTTGTGTGTGTGGGCACAAAGATATGTAAACAGTTTTCCTATGAAACCGAATTTGGTATGTGATTTACAAATTTGAAGAAAAATTATTTTTAAAACCAAAATCACTCAATATCTTTCGATCTTTGTTATTAGTGAAGGAAAACAATGTTTTTTTGCGAGATTCTTCCTGTGAAATGATACCTCGGTACTTTTCACCTACTTTTGTAAATTGTATTTATGTGTATGTCAGTGTGCGATTAAGTGGTAATATTCATTTTTATTCTTAGCTATTGCAAGTGTTCAGTATAAGGTAGTTCTGAGAGAGATCAAACTAGCCAAACATAAAATGTTGCAGCTAGTTTTGATATACTGAAAATAAAATTCTGACAGAATTCATTTTGGCAATACTAAGATGTGATTGTCAATTATAGGATTTCCATTATATCATGTTATTTGAGGAATGATAAGAATACCTAATATTGGAAGAAAAAGCAAATGAATAGATTCTAAAGCCCACTGATACCTACTAATCCCTGTCTAATTCTACTGATAAAAACCCAGCTGCCATTTGCAAACTCGAAAGGCATCCCAGTTTAGAGAAACGTACCTTTTTAGAAAAGTTAAAGGGAAGAAAGACCAGAACAATACAACATCGGAGTCTCAATTTATATGCTAAGAATACCTCAAGAAGTACGGTTTATTTGATACATGTGTCTGACCTTAGAGAGCTTGGAAGACAAAGTTTGGTGACGATTGCACTGACCTGGTACTTATAGAAGAAGACGCATCAGGTGATCAAGAAAATTTTTGGTTTAGTCGGACTTGACTTGTCCAATCCTTTACAATAAAAAATACATACACACATACACAGGCACATCCATAGAAACATTATATAAAACATGCAGGCATGTGGTACATAAATGATACCAAATGACAATATCACAGTACAACATTAAGAGGCATGGTAAAACCGATGAGTACAGGTATAAATTCAAAATGCCATTAGCGAACTGTAGTCTTGACCATTTATCAGTGCTAAAGGTAAACTCCTGATTAGCAGCTGCCATACACAGATGTGCTTCGTTCTCATCATGTTTTAATCTGGTCGTTATGATGGAAGTATGAAAAGAGAACTAATAGCAGGTAGCACCTCTGTACTTATCAGCCTGATGACTTAGTCTAAAACAAACAAGAATAATAAGCTGTTTATTTGTTTGCGGAGTTTTTCTTTAAATTAAAAAGTACTCCGTAATTTCAAAAGACCGTTTTTATTTCATGATGTAAATATGATTGGTTTCTCATTATAAATAACATTGGCGTCTATTTATTGATTACATTTAGATCAAGATTATATCTCTGAAAACAAACATTAATGCCAATAATTTGGCACCGAAATCAAAGAAGAAAAAAAATCGGTGCAGTAATTCCCAAATATTTGCAAGGCTCGACGTGGATACTTTTTTTTAAATTTATTTTTTACTTCTTATGCGCGGATGTCTACTTTCTTTATGTGATTTTATTTATGTACTATTTAAATTCATTGATTTCTTCCCTTCCCCAATTCTGTCCCCGAAAGCATGTACAAATTCAGTACTATGTCACTTATAACGGGGAAACAAACTAGGGCAGGGACATGGTGTGGGTTCGTTCCGTGAATCTCTTGGGTAACAGGCCGATTCTCTTGTCACTAGTCCACGTATTCTCAACCATGCATGAGAAATTGATGATCGATCATTTGCTCGGTAATGGCCATCAGTTGCAAAATCACTTCCTGAGATTTTATCTCTCTGACATCCAAACCAGTCGGTCTATAAGTTTTAGTCGCGAGACCGTTTTGCTGAGGTTAAGGATTTGCGTAAATAATATCAAACAGAATCTGTTTATTTGTGATAATGCATGGCATACCTAGTACATGAACAATCGATAACTTGTTTATTGTTTTATAGTTTATCGTTCTAAACGTTTTCTGTTTTTATGTAAGTGTATTTGTTTCAAGTGTGTATGTGTGTGTATTTACGTGTATGTTAATATGTGTTATATATTTTTGCATGCGCTATGAGTGTGCATGTTTTCAGTGGTGATGTTTATATTTCAAAAAACATATTGGTATGCACGTGTAAGGGCTTTGGTATGAAAAATGCCAAAAATTGATCTGAATGATAAAGATAAAGAGAAAATGAGTTATCTTTTAATTATGTTTTGGTTTGACGTCACATTATGATGTCAAAGGTATCGAAATTAACAGGATTTGATAATAACAACAAACTCGTGTTTGTTTTAAGCTGACAATTGTTTGGGTTAGTTTTTCGCCCCCATCTTCCCAAAGGAAGGCTAAAAGCCACTTCATTGCAAAGAATTACTTTTCTAGTTTAATTTATGACTGTACTTTTTCCACGTTTTTGTTTGTTGCTGGTTTTTTGTTGTTTTTGCATGCTCCTCCAATTCTATCTTCGAAAATATGTACAAGCTAAGTTTTATGCCAACTATAACGGAGAAGCAAGCTAGCCTCCCAGGGATGTGGCTGATGCTCAAACCGGGAACCTTTGGCATTCCGTCAATTTAACCACTCACATTTAACCACACCTTTAGACTGTTTTAGGTAGTTCTATGCCACCTATTAATATCAGGACATCAGATTAAACGCGCGAGAAAGTATGACACCTAATACTAGTTGCAGTTAAGTAGCTTTGTTTGTCGGCTCTTTCTTATCCTTTGTCTAACGCAAGCTGAGGTCGTTTGCAATTCATTAGTTGCTCAGATATAAGGATCTGTATTTTCACAAAATTCCATTTGATCAGAATTCCCAAGGTGAGGCAGCTTTAAAGTTAATGATAATTTTTTATAAAATTATGGCTCTGTTTTTAGAAGATCTATTCCCAAAAGAAAATTATAGAATGTTGTTAACAATTGGAGAAAAACACTTTACCTAATTGCTTGTCTTGTAAAGAATATAACTCTATTATTGATTAATGCTGTCAACCTCTGTATAGTTCATACATACTTTCCTCGCGTACACGAGTTGTAATCAAATTTCAATCATCAGCTAAGAAAGATACAACATTAGAACGTTTCAAGACCAAAAAAAAGACAAATACCCTACCTTTCCCTTCTTGATCTTTTTCTTCAACAAGATATTTCTTTGTAAATTAAAGCTTGGTCGCTTTTGCTACCGTTCAAACAATTTATTTTCAGTCAACAAACCATACAATAATATGTTTTCCGTTGTTTGTTATCTGGCTATTTTCTTCCAGCTTTCAACATTTGATCTATAAATACCACAATTGACCCGTCCTGGTCAGTAATAGTTCTTACTGTGGCTGAATTTGATATTTTCTATGAAAGACAGATATGTAAATATATGCTCAGTGGGATTGAATGCCAGAACCATATCGAAAGATCGTTTATTTTGTCCAGATGATGCAAAACTTTGAATTTTGAATACCGGTAGCACTTAGAAATAATCTTATTGTTATCATTATTATACGTGACTAATCATGCTGAAAGCTGATCCTCGTTGTGCACAAAAATAAATATCGGACGATAGGATGTCAAAATTGCCAAAATGTGGGTTTTTATCTGTTTCTCTAGAAGATAAAGTCATTCCATACCTTTAATACTTAATAAACAATAAATTGGAACAGCGTACAGAAACATCGTTTGTCTATTCTCCATAAGTACACATCTGTCACAATTCTAACATGTATGTATGTATTTGTATGTATTTTTTCGCCACTAACAAAAAAATACAAATGTTCAAAGATAAATGTTAAAAACCTTATGCATGATGTTATCCAAAATAGTTAAAAAATAAGAGTAAACAGAAACAAAAAAGAACGAAACAAACAGGCGGGACGGTAATCTAGAGAAACGGTGGCAGGGGTAGCATAATACAGATCATGAAGACCTTATTTTCATTATAGCCGCTGTAACGTAAATGGACATGTAACATATAACAGGAGACAAACATTGAGTAGCCTTATATCTATAACAATCTATGATTACCCAATGGAAACAATATCAATAACCGTGCTGTAAAGAAAATAGAATATTTAGTAATACACCTAGATATCGTTCTCTCTCTTCTGGAGCTTTTCAAAGAAAATTTTTTTGATGTTGTGGTTAAAAAAGTTAGTATTTGAACTTAATTTAATGTGCGACGGTAACCTATTCCATAATTTGGGACCTAGATATGATAGAGCTTTTTGGCCATCGTTACTGCTTCGGTATGGTATTTGAAGTTTGCAGCTAGAGTTTCGCGTGTAGTGGGCATGGTTGAGTTGGCTGTAAATTTCCGATGTGTAAGATGGTAACGTATTTTTGAAAAATTTGAAAATGTTTGCACAAGCGCATTGCTCAAATCTCTCTTTAGTTGGTAGCCAATTTATTTTCCGAAATTGTTTAACTCCAATATGGTCTCGATTTCCAAGCCTCAAGCAGTATCTTATGCATTTGTTTTGAGCCGATTGTATCTTTTTGGTGAGGCGCTTGTTGAGGTTTGGGTACCAAGCAATGCACGCATAATCAAAATGTGGCTGGATTAACGCATTGCAAAGCAAACGACGCAGAGAATCGTTTAGAAACTTTTGTTTCCTGTACAAAAATTTTAGCTTATTATTTATCAAGCCTAAAACTTTTGTAGCCATAGCCTCACCAGAAAGGTTGTTATCAAGAATGCATCCCAGGTAGGCTACCTTG
>RDPX01000087.1:2411176-2471079 GCA_003991215.1 Morbakka virulenta | reverse complement strand
TATTATTATTATTATTATTATTATTATTATTATTATTATCGAGTGGTTACACACTATCTAGTGATGGATCCATTCCTGACATTTGTTCTCTTCCATTTGCTCTGCCTTTTTCTCAATCCAACTTGCTTCAGCATTAAAATTCTCTTCCTTTTCCCAAATATTCACCCAAAATTCTTCAACCTTATCATGTTTTGGAGGTTCTTTTATTTCGACTTTACTTTTGCCTTATTCTCTGTAAAACTTTTTAGCATCTGTCTTGAAGGTATTGTTTTGTCTATAAAATTTAGTCCTCTTATTATATCGCCGTAATCGCTGAGCTTTAACCTGTATTCGCTGTTTCTTAGTGGTGTCAATTGACGTTTGGTCTGTGACACTGTATTTCCTTTTGCTGCAATTATCAATTCTTTCCATTTGCTTGTTCTTTCACTCCTCCTCCTTTTCATAAATGTACCAGCATTTTCGTTGACATCCGTCGCCCCTCTCACACTTCTAGCCGCAATAATCAAATCTTCTTTACTACTTTCAACATAGCTGTTTAGACTAGCCCTTGCCTGCAGTATTGTGTCTTCCACACTCAGTAGTCCTCTGCCACCTACCTTTCTTGGTAGGTAAAGCCGGTCAACATCACTTTTTGGGTGGAGGGCCTTGTGCATCGTTAACAATTTCCTAGTTCTTTCATCAAGTTGCTTCATTTCTTTCACCGTCCAGTCAATGAAAGCAGCCGAGTATCTAATCAGTGAAACAGCATATGTGTTGATGGCCTGTATAAGATTTATAAGATTTATTATTATTATTATTATTATTATTATTATTATTATTATTATTATTATTATTATATTATATTATATTATATTATATTATTGAAATACGTTTCAACTAGTCAAGAACGACTATTGAAAATTGTGGTAAAAGATTTCCTTATAGAAAAAACTGGAAGAAAAGAATATTTGAAACAACACACTGAAATGTTGAGACAAAATTACCACGGAAAAGCTTTGCATGGTAGATTTACGGAAGCTATAGCACAACAAGCAGATTTAAACAAAACGTGATTGTGGTTAAAGACCAATTACGTGAAAAAGGCAACTGAAGCCTCAATTACAGCTGCTCAGGACCAAGCACTTAGAACTAACTGGATTTAAACTAACATTGATAAAACCGAGATGTGTGTCGAATTTGTCATGAGAAAGATGAGACAGTGTCTCGTATTGTTAGCGGTTGTTCTGAATTGGCAAAGAGAAGGTATGTGTTTAGACATGATCTGGTAGCTACCAGGGTGCACTGGGAGCTATGTAAAAAATACAAAATTGATGCGAGCAAGGTTTGGTATGATCATGTTCCGCCCTCTTCTTGCATGTCTAATGCAGGAGTTGAACTTATCTGGAATACACCCGTTCTCACTACAATGAAAGTAAAACATTATGTACCTGATATTTTAGTCAACACAAATAGTAAATGGATTCTTATTGATATAGCTGTTCAAAAAGATCATCGAGTGAGAGAAAAATATGCTGAAAAAATTCAAAAATACATTGACCTGGCTGGTGACATTCGTGTAGAACAGAAAGTTGAGACTTCAATAGTCCCGATAATTGTCGGGGCTCTTGGAACCATTCCATTCGAACTTGAAAAGTATTTGAAAGAATTAGACCTTTCTGATGTAAGCGGTAGTATACGAATATCAGCAATTACAAGTAATGCCAGAATTTTGAGAGGTGTTTTGAACCTCTAAGATTAGGGAACAATACGAAACTCAAATCGACTTACACACCCAGTAAATTGTTTACCAACTGTAGATTTTTTGAAGAAGAAGAAAAAAATTATTATCGAGTGGTTACACACCATCTAGTGATGGATGGGTAAAAAACCCACATTCAGCGCCCAGCGAAAAAGCCAGGAAAGCTGAATACAGGCACATGTACTGTAGCTACAGGAATGAGATAAAATAAAAAACCAAATTAAAAATAGCAACATCACTTCAACCTTGCAAGTGCCGCCCCACAATCAGTGAGGAAAGGCACATTGCTCAAGCGGATTTTGTTGTATGACAACAACTTATGACTACTGCACTCCCCACTCGTAGCCTGATAGCTGCCAATACATGTAAAGATATCCAAGTACTAGTACTAAGTCTGGTATTGCAGCATTTAATTCAGACTGGATAATTGTTATTGCCCTGTTTTGTAACAAAAACAACAACACAAAGGCACAAAGAGCTATGTTGTTTTGTATGCCAAAGGGCATAGTAATAATAATAATAATAATAATAATTATTATTATTATTATTATTATTATTATTATTATTATTGTTGTTGTTGTAGTTATAGCTGATTTATTTTTTTATAGACACCTAGATGTTAATTGGTCAAGGCAAGTAAGGGGGGTGGGACACAATCAGTAGCAAGCTGATAAAACACTCCATCGTATCTCTTGGCTTACACAAATAATGTCTTTCTTGAAATCCTTGCTGTTCCTAAGAGTACTGTCTTTGTATCATGTATTACTTTACATTACTTCCAATCTTTTTCATGTAACATTCAAAGCCATGTGATATGATTTCCAGTGCGCCAAACAGGGATTACTGAAATCTTCTTCATATTCCACAGCTTTCTAATTTCTTCCTCGAAATTTTTACTTATCCTCTTTAAGCCATGGGCGGCTCATAAGGCTTGACAGCATTCTCCGCCATCTCTCTCTGTCTTTTGTCTTGTTCCCAACTCCGTTCCATGTTTGCCATCCCAGGTCATTTCTTTCTGCTTCCGCTCTCCTCCGCCATCTTGTTCGCGGGCGTCCTCTCTTTCTTTGTCCCTCTGGTGTCCATGTTAAGGCTACTCTCCAGCTATCATTTTCTGGCTTTCTCGGAGTATGTCCAATCCACCTCCATCTCCTGCACCTTATGATCTCTCCTACTGTCCTTCGTCCTTAGGTAGAGCTAGTTGCTTGTGATTTTTGTGGGCCAGGAGATACGGAGAATCCTTTTCAGACATTTTATCTGAAATATTTCCAATCTCGTGACATCACTTTCATTTAGTTTCCACATCTCTTCTCCATAGGGTAGCACGGACATTACGTTGCTGTTGTATTCATACATTCATATATTGAAATATTCATACTTAAATATCTTTTCTTGCTCTTTGTTCTCAGTCCTACAATCACCCGAAATTACAATATCATTTTTCTTTATTTCCTTCTGCTCCCAGTCAATCCTAGTAATGTCTGGCCTTCTTTCTTGAATAATACTATCAAACTGAATCATAAAACCCCAGAACACCCTAAAGGCTTGATACTCTACAACTCCTTATTGCTTCTGTTCATACCATTTTGTTGAATGAACAGAAGCCAGATGCCCGAAAAATTCATCCATATGATGACTCAAAAGTTTGAGAACTCTTTTAGCTCATCTAGGTCTAGCTGAAAAAGTATACGCAAGTGACAGCATAATTAATATAAGCTTAAGTATTATTGAAGCTTTCTAACTTTTTATCAAACTATTTATTTCTAATTTCCAACATCAGCTAATAAAATGCGATGGTAACCGCACAATCATTGCAATGCTTGTAAAAATTGCTGTAGATAATATTCCTTAATCTTTGTATTTTTGACAATAATTTGGAAGCTTATTTTAATTTACAAACCCGCATTTTCCGCTAACAATCAATGAATATACATTGTTACATTGTTACATTGTTACTCTATGCATAAATTTGGCACACTCGCTCACTAAATAACTAATTGTTTCTCCCTCGTCATCACACATTCTGTATAATAAAGTTTCGCTTGTTTTGTCAATATTCTTCGTGTAATTAGTCTGCAAAGATTGTTTCTCTGCAATACACACTAATGCGTCCGGGCAGCGTTGCAGGTATCCTTTCCTTAACAATGACCAGCTGTTTTCCAAGTTCATCCGATGTGCATACCTAATGAATTGCCTATGCATTTGCCTTTCCTTCCATTTTTCTTCAATTTCCTTCTCTTTTTTTATTCTTATATTCACTTGGTGCTTTTCAGTATTTATTATACCAAGGTCTCCTACTGTTGACAAGATGTTACCTCTGATGTGCGTGATATTCAAAGCTAGATTTTTCATCTCAGCTTCAACACATTCTCACAGCTTATCAACCCCCAACCACCTTTTTTACTACCAACATAAATTCTTGCTACATCATTTTCGAGTAAAGTTCTTTATTCAGTGTTATTAATTTCTTAATTCTCGTGTCCATATATTCGTATATAATTCGTGATTCTTTCATGTTATAATTCTTGCAACATAGCGCATAAGGGAAACTGCCAAGGTATTTGTTCCCTTTCTCTTATTTCTTCCACTAAGTTTTGATTGCATTTCGTATCTAACCATCTTAAATATTCTTTTCATAATGTGTTCTTCCTTTTATCTTCCGCTATTTTCCCTGGCTTCATTATAACGAGATTCCTATACCCCTTTTAGCCAGCTTTCTTGATCTTTTTAACTACAAGGATTTTGAACTGCAATCACAAATTTTCGATCATACCAATTCTCCGGTTTTTCTTATTGAAATTTCTCACATAGTTTTCAGTGGATCATTTTCGCAACCAAACGAGGTATCACAAGATGTCAGCTCTAATTTCCAGTTCTTCGTACTACATGCTAGTTGTACTACCAGCAACTCCGAAGAAATCTAAACACTTCTCAATCCAGCTATGGGGGATCAGGTCATATGCTTTGCGATAATCAATCCATACCAGTGCTAGATTTACACTCCTTCAATACGGCTCTATCTAGCATACGTTGGCCCTTTGTCGCTCTACACTTGCGTTTACACCCTTTCTGCTCATCAGGTAATATATTTTCTTCCTCCAGAAAGTTGTAAAGCTGATCTGATATAACCCCTGTTAGCAGTTTCCGCGTAATGCGAAGGCAGGATACTGGCTCTTATCAACAGCAATTCCTTTAGCCATGTCCTTTGGAAAAAAATTTGTCCTTTCTTAAGTTAACCACACAGGAATTTTTTGGTTGTCTGTTAAAATTAGATTTAATTGGCAAGCTATTTTCTCGTGTAAGGAAGGTAATCTCTTGATCCAATATCCTTGGGCTTCATCTCTTCCAGGAGCTTTCCCGTTTGGAATCTTCCGACTTTGCTTTAATACCTCCGCCCTCGTAATTACTAAACCTTACTGTTTTTTGTAATTACACTCTTGTTTTATTGCTAACAGCCATTCAGCATTTCTGTTTTGCTCTTTATTTTCACTCCATATTCCACTCCAGAATTCTCTACTTGCTTAAGCATTTGGCATTTTATTTTACTTTCGATTTGGCGCACTAAGTTCAGAAAACAGTCTCTTTTTTTCCCAGGATTGAACAATCTATTATGTTTATATTGCTGAATACTCTCATTATTATTTTATTATTGTAGTTCCTGTAATTATTACTTCTACTAAACGTCACAGTTTTTACTGGTTGCTTCTTATTTGGCCGGGTTTAACCAATGCACATGAGGCATGCCATGGTCTGAAGTTGTGGTACCAAGTACTTTAGTCAGGATCCTTGCAGTTCCTAGTAAAAATGTCTTTTGAATTGTTTGAATGTTCATATTTTCTGAGGCATTTCTGATGCTGTATTTTACTCCTTTTCTGACGGTACCGAGTGCTTCCATCACACTTGGTATTCGGTTTTCATTATTCGCATGTTTTTATCTTTATTTCAAGATCTTCATATTTAGTTTTCTTATCCATTTCTTTGATTGCAAGTTAAATTCGTTTTGTATTTAGTTACGACATCAGATCTGTTCGCACCTATCTGTCTGTCTGCTTGTACTGCCATACCCCACAGCACTGCATGTATTTCAGTATTAGTTACACTGTCCGGTCGGTACTCATATCACTTGTCTTAATTCCTAGATCATTGCAAATATTCAGTGTACTTATGCCCCAGCTTTGTTGTGTCTTTCGATGTAATCTGATTAATACTTCACTTCCTGCTGATATGTGTTCAGTTGTCTCAGTCTCTTCTAACACATTCTTCACTTGCTATTATCTCTACCAACTATGTGTTTTTATGTCATTTCGAGTATTTAAGTCTTGGTCTTGCGATGCTATTGTAGTAATAGTAGTAGTAGTTGTAGTAGTAGTAGTAGTAGTAGTAGTAGTAGTAGTAATAGTAGTAGTAGTAGTAGTAGCANNNNTAGTAGTAGTAGTAGTAATAGTAGTAGTAGTAATAGTGGTAGTAGTAGTAATAATAGTAGTAGTAATAGTAGTAGTAGTAGCAGTAGCAGTAGTAGTAGAAGTTGTAGTAATAGTAGTAGTATCAGTAGTAGTAGTATCAGTAGTAGTAGTAGTAGCAGTAGTAGTAGTTGTAGTAGTAGTAGTAGTAGTAATAGTAGTAGTAGTAATAGTAGTAGTAGTAGTAGTGGTAGTAGTAGTAGTAGTAGTAGTAGTATTTTTTTAAAAGCAACTTCAAAATTTTCGCAATAAATTATTTTTTGTAAGGACTTTTGTAATTTGTGAACCCTTAAGCTAACGCGGACAATAGTAAAAATGATAGAAGTTAGAAATAACGACTTTTAATTTCTTCATGGATTAGATGTGAAAATCTGCAATTACCCGTTCTGTGGTTTTAGAATTTTAAGAAAAAGAGGTATATGGTATTAATCACATAGTCTTCATTAGAGACAATTAAAAAAGCCATTGTACTGCCTTATTTCACATTTTGATTATGACTGTTGAAACACTTTATATTCCCTCATGTCATGAATTCTATCTATAGATAATGAAAAACATGAGTGAACCAAACGTTTTGTCCACTTACTTATTCAAAGCTTCACTGGAGGCTAATTCTAATCTGATGTGGTTTGAATAACCATTCCGTTAATCCCCTAAAAGACTAAGTTTTCAAGTTATAAAACTTTGAAAAACCTCTGTTTCTGCTCTTTACTACATCGAGTCATGATTTTAGGCTAAAACTGTCAGCTGGAAGTATTTGTCTCCTCTGGCTAAGAACGACATTTTAACTTTGAATGCTTTTCATTGAAAATAACCTTTCTGTATTTTTATGTAAGAGCTAATTCTCTTTCGAAAAAGATTACCCAAACAGAGATAGTGCTTTTTTTCTTATAGAGGAGCAGGTAGGTGTACTTTGCGGTTTTATGCGCATGTGCAAGCAGTGACACAACAAACTTCGCTATTTGCAATAGATGCACTTTAATAAATATAATTACTATATGCTTTAATAAATATAATTACTATATGTTTTAATAAATATAATTACTATATACTTTAATAAATATAATTACTATATGCTTTAATAAATATAATTATTATATGCTTTAATAAATGTACTTTAATTAATATAATTGCCATATACTTTAGTAAATATAATTACTTCTACCGTCATTCTTGCTCGGAAGAAACAGATTTGGCCGCCAATGTCATGCCAATTGCATTTGGAACAAAGTACCAACACCATGATTGATTAACAAAGAGGGCATTGTGGAGTCAGGTAGATCTGAACAAACTCAAGAAGTATGATTCCGCGTTTGATTTCAGTTCGATTGAAGTCTTTTTCTTCTTCCTTCGGTCTTATTCCATCGCAAGGACGGGTCGCTCGCTCGGCGCGATCCTCTCTACTTTCCACCCTCCTTGTAGTCCTCCCGATCCACACCAACTTGCCTCATGTTCTCCTTACCAATATCCTTCCGTCTCAGTTTCTGCCTGCCTCTACTTCTTCTTCCTTAAACTGCTGCTTAAAACGCTTGCTCTGTGGGACTGTCTTGGTTTCTCCTCATCACATGTCCATACCATCTTAACCTTGCTTCTCTTGCTTTGCTGAATATCTTTGGTACTCTGACGAACCTTCGGATATCTTCGTTGTTCCTGTGCTCCAGTAGCTATATTTCACATATCCACCTTAACATTTTCATTTACGTCAAGAGGCCTTTCCTCTGCCTTTAGTAGAGCCCCTCTCTCCAAACCATAAAGTAGCAAAGGTCTTATAACTGCTGTGTAAAATGTTGATCTTAAATTTCAGAGCCATTTTGCTATCACAAACCACTCCACTGACGTCTTTCTACTTTCTCCATACTCTTCCAATCTTGTCGTCTATTTCCTCCTGACATCCTTAATACTCTGATAGTACTGGGCCAAGGTAACTAAACTTCTCGACTTGACTGAGTTCCATATTCTCTGTGACCCGAATGCTCGCGTCTTGTCTTACTATGCTAGTCACTATGACTTCCGTCTTCTTGCTGTTGAGTTTTAGCCCCTTCCTTTTGAGTTCTTTCTGCCAAAGATGAACCCTTTCCTGTAGCTCGTCCTTGCTCTTCGCTATGATTGCGAGATCATCAGTATAGAGTAGTTCTTCCGGGGTACCAGTTCTTGCTGCAGCACTGAGAGTGTCCATTACCACTGCAAAAAGAAAAGGGCTCAACCTTGATCCTTTGTGGAGCTCGACTCCTATCCGAAAGGCTCTGTGACTTCCTCAGCGCACAGCGCAGATGTAATGCAGTGATGGTAAAGGCTTTGTACCGTGCGAACCATCTTCTCCGTTATTCCCCTCTTCCTCAGACATCAATATATAACTTCTCTTGGCACTCGCTCGTAAACCGTCTCAAGATCAACGAAACAGAGGTAGGTAGTAATTTGGCTTCAAGCCCTTTCTCGAGCTTAGTTTCTCAAAATGTAGATAGCATCTGTTGCCCCTTTACTTGGCATACTCCCAAATTTAATTTCATCTATTTCTACTTCGCTTCTCAGTCTCTTATCAATAACTCTCTCGTATATCTTCATTGCATGATCTAATAGCATAATTCCTCTGTAGTTCCCGCAGTTCAAGATGTCGCCTCCTTGTGTATTGTTATAAGCAAGCTCTGCTGCTAGCCCTCGGGGATGCTGCCCTCCCTCTGCAGTCGATTGAACAGCTGTGTGAGCCACTCTACCCCTTCTTCATTTAGAGCTTGAAACATTTCAACTGTAACTTCACTGGGGGCAGCAGTTTTTCCTGTTTTCATCTTTCTCAGGGCATCCTTTACTTCCCCCGTAGTGAACTCAGGTTCTGGACCTTCTACTCTCTGCACTTCTTCCCACTGTACCCTATCGTTTTAGTGTTACGTAGATAATAAAAATATTCCTTCCATCTCCCTTTGACACCCGAGTCCTCAGACAGCGTCCTTGACCTTGATCAATCATACATCCCCTATGTCACTCTTTGCTCTATTCCGTGCTCAGGCAACCCTGAATACTTTTTTCTGGCCTTCGACGGTCAGCGTACCACTCTCCGCTTTGGCTCGCGCGACAGCTCTCCTAAATTTTTGGTAATAAATATACTTTAATAAAAATAATTAAATTTAGCTAAAATATAGCAAAAAAAGAGCAACGTTTAAATAATATACGTTATCCAAAATTTAATATAGAAACTCCGTACACCAAATTTATCAGGAGCCTAGGTTACTTCATATCAACCATTTAATGAGACGGCTTGGCACTTATTAAGCTGCTCTCACGTCAGGCCTTTGACTGAGATCAAGTTAGGCATTTGCCTTTCTTGTTAAGAACGTGAGTTTTCCTTTCATGTCTGCTTGACTGAATTATTCTGTCTGCCAGGACGCTGATTATTGGTCAACCAAGAAGAAGCTAGCCATTAGAGAAAGAATTTAGCGGTGTCGCCAATTATGCATTCCTATCCCTGATATTTTGTTTATCTGTTTATCTTTATAGAATTTTGCAATAGGGTCAAATGTTTTATTGTGGGTGGCAATAATGATACTCAATGTCACATTTCCATAAGAGATGAAATTTTAGTACAAAATGTGTTAGATATAGCACTGTTAGATGTTACAGGAAAGTAATTCGTGGTATTTGAAATGCATTAGACGCATCTTAAGTTCTTATGCTTCATTTCTTTGTTACCATATTAAGTATAGCGCACATCATCTCTTCCGTATAACTTACCCGTTTACCTAATAGCATGCAGCTTCCAATTTCCCAATATTTTAATGCAACTGCTTTAAAAGTAGTTCTGGTCGCAGGGGCAAGGGCTGAATTACTGACAAAATACAATAAGAATTTCTATCGAGTTTCTATCCCAGCGTCAACAGACCAAAAGTCAGGAATATAGTACCAGATGAAAGTACAACTATGGAGAGGTACAGGATCCTATCCGAAAAGATGAAGTAGTTGAAGTCATTGATGAATTTTTAATTCTAACGGCTACCTTCACTAACATTATTAATGACCCAAGAAAACTCAAAACGACCCCCAGTGCAGGAAACGCAATTGTCTCTATAATCATCCTTTGGGAAGATAAGCCCATTATTAAAAAAATTAAGAAGTAATTCCTCAAAGCTATAATATTACCAACAGTTTTATAGTGCACCTAAGGCTAAGCATTTGAACGTAATGATATCAAGACAGTAAAAGCATATTGACATACAGGCAGCTGCTTCACATCCATTTAAAAATAGATAATACATTTCCGTTTGAAAGTAGAATGATGCTTTTCATTGACCATAATCAGGGCATAACAGGGGTGAGTATGGTGTTCGTGACAAGAATAGAGTTTGTAAAGAGATCAAATAGAATCTCTATGGCGGTGCAATGCCTCCTTGTTGTCACATTCTTCGTAAAGTGATGACCTAGTGATAATGCTTAAAACACTAAGAGTTAACATGTTATTGTAGAAGTTGACCTACCTTTTCCCAAGATGGCAAAAAAGCGCAAAAATACTTTCAAGTTGTAGGCTCTGTAACCAAACAAAAGGATCTATCTTTTTTTTTCCGAAAAAAATAATTTATTTGTAAAATGGAAAAAATGCTTGGCTCCCCGTTTTCGGGGAGCAAAGCACAATGAAGTACAAAAATCCCATTATTGCGAGTTTTGTGCATGAACATCTTCGATGCAATTATGTGGTTGATTAGTCATTACATTCTACTTTTGAAGAGTTTTGGTAATACATTATAAACATAGCAGGGTGTTAAGCCTTTGTAAATTATATTATGTATTTTCGTTTTCTGAAGTCAGTGCCAAAGTCATTGCTGTTCAAAGTGAAAATTTTTTGTGTAATGCCTATTTACTTTGTGGCTTAAAGACCACATGTGCAAGATGATTGAACAGAGATAACTCAAACAAAGAACTAACTAATACATCACTTTCAAACAGCAGAAGACCCTGTCCGTTTAGGTGCAGTATGTAAATAAGCGTTTTCCTTTGTGATGATAAGATGATTCAAATATGACAACTAAAGTAAACTAACAAAATATCAGCTGTTCTGGAAAAATTCATCTAACTATAAGTTTTCTTATGAACGGTCACGTCCAGCAAGAAGGTAAATAAGTTCTACCACCACTTCTTACACGAAATGGTGATACGATAGTCACTGATGTTGTGATCCATTTGATCAACTCCTCCTGTGAATCGTTTACCTGGATCATTTGAGGCTGAGGAACTTTGACACGGTCAGACTGACGACTCGGACATCGTGATGTCTCGCATCTTGGTTTCACCCGACACGTACTTGAAGCAACTGTCACGACACTGTTATCGTTCCAGCGTACTAGAACAATACCACCGTTCGTCTCCCGAACATGTGTCATGGAGCGCCGACGGGCCTGCTGGGTGCGATTGGCACAGATCGTGCCTGTGAATGCAACACCTTTGGCAGTTAGAGCCGCAATAAGCTTCAAAGATGTGAGAAAATTAGCAGCGAATATGTGCTTTCTGCAAATAGTAAAGTCTACTACAATACGTGCATGCCTATAAACTTGGTGATTGCACCTTCCTGGTTAACTCAAGAATAATTTTGTACCGGATAGTGCCTAGCTCCCATTTGGGGGGAGGTAAAATACCCCTCGAAATTGAGTGTTCAGAATGGTACAAAGCTCCAAATGATGAGTTATTTTATCTTTTTATACCTTATTCCAAACATAAAATTACACGATACTAAAATTTGGAGTAATTTAATACGATTTAACATAACTTACTTTTGGTGATGACTCATTTTGGTGAGATACTGGCTTCTCCAAAATCGATCAAACTTCTCGACAAGAATATTCAGAAGTGAAGCTGGATTCGTGTTGTCAATTATTCACAGGTTAATACTGCCATGTGTTAAATTAATAAAATTTTCATGTTCAAGAATACTTCTTTGATTTCCTTAACAATATGAATCTCTGCGTGAGCAGGTGTCTGGTCTAGTTTTGTTGTGCAATTTCCTGGATTATGTTTGCCCAGGTGATGATCATGTTGTTGTCGGTGTATTCATTTGTTTTCCTCTTTTGTTGCTGGGTACAGTGTGTCAATGAAAGCTGCACAATGGTCAGAATCTAAAAGTCTAGAATTTCCAAAATATACTCTGCTTTTTTTAACGAATGCAGCAACCCCAAGGTACAGATGAAGTCGACTGGCTTAAATTTTCCTGTGGATGGATTTCCTCACCCTTAACGAATGAATTTATATATATTAACAAATGAATATGAAACGTCATCAGCAACATTGCTCTACCACATTAAAACGAAGGAGCTATAAGAGATTGATGTAAACACGTTGTTTGTGCCTTGCAAGACGATCCATTTCTGGATGAAACTACGAGATGCATTCTCAACATGTCAGAACATATAATCAGATGTGCAAGTAAGAAAAGCTCTAACTTTACAGTTAGAGTTTTTCTTACTCGTGCATCTCATTTTATATAATAACTTCCAACCTTCCAACAAATGTTTTGATAGCCAAACGACTATAAAAAAATTCCTTAAACGAAACCGGCTTCGATGCGGCCAAACCCTAATAGGAAGAAGCACTGAAGAAAAACGACTACAAAAATATCCAATTGAAATACTCCAAGCCCAATCCACTGTAGAAAAGAAACCGCTCACGCAATATCAATTGCAGAAAGAAAGGCGAATGCCCCCCCAAATGGCGACTGCCGCTAAGAATCAATCATTTGTAAATGTGAAGCAACCGCCCCCAACTTTTCGAAGAAGGTTTACATAGGTTCAACAGAGAAAGACTTCAAAACCAGATGGAATAGCCATAAGCAGTGGTCAAAAAACAGGAAGTACAAAAACAGTACATCACTATCTTCCTACGTGTGGGACATAAGAGATGACCACCAAACCACACCAAAGCTGAAATTGTCGATAATTAAATACGCCAAAACCCACACAATCAATGCACGCACAATGTTCACTTTGTTTACAAGAAAAGTTTGAAATTTTAAACTACCATAACAAAGGCGAACTTTTGAACAAAAGAAGTGAACTGATTGCCAAATGTCCACACACGAACAAATTCCTCCTCGCTAACTGTAAATCAAAAGACTAACATATTTAAACAGTATTAACAACCTATTATGTCCTGTTGTTCTATTTTTACCTATTGTTGTAGTTCTGTCAGGTCAGGTTAGTTTTTGCCCTTCTGCTGGTCACATGTCATCCAGTACAACCAGTTGCGTGGTCACGTGGTCGGCAACTAAACCGGCTCCCCCACCAGTTTCTAAACCTGGCGAGGAGGGTGGCTAGCAACCCAGTAAGAATAAAAACAAGACCTATCAAAGGGGGGATGAACTCTTCAGAGCCAACGGCCAGCTAGCTAGAGATGGTGTCTCAATAAAAATACCCTGCCTTTGGGCCTCTACTCCGGACTTTTTTTTTTTTTTTTTTTTTTTTGGCCTTCGTTTACAGCCATGACAAAGACAAACAATAATGCATACAACAACGGCGTAAAGGGGAGTATGGATCAAGCATCCACTGTCTCGCCCGGTAGGGGTTTGTTGAAAATGCAGAGCAGACCAGATCGCCATCGTGCTACTGCGTGCTACCACATAGCCACATGGAATGTCAGGACACTGCACCAAGCAGGGAAGTTGGAAACGTTTGTGAGAGAAATGGTGAGAGTAAAGGTTGACATACTAGGATTGAGTGCGGTCAGATGGTTAGAATTAGGAAAAATCAATTTAAAGAACAACACCATATTCTTACACTCAGGACCAGATAAAGAACATATTCATGGTGTTGGAATCCTACTAGTACCAAACATATCAGATTGTCTATTTGGCTACTGGGCTGTTTAGGGTCGAATAATTATGGTTAAATTGAAAGGAAGCCTATTTAACACCACCATCATTCACGTATATGCACCAACATCCAATAGAAATGAGAATGACATGGAAAACTTTTATGCAGACCTGGATAAAGCCATAGTACAATGCAAATCTCAAGAGATTGTGTTTGTCATTGGTGACCTAAATGTTAAAGTTGGTAAAGTTAGTCAATCAAATGTTGTAGGACCACATGGACTAGGCAAACGAAATGATCGTGAAGATACTTGTGTGATCACCTGGTTATTTCCTTCACTGGTGTGAAGGAAATAACCAGGTAGTCACTAATACGTATTTTCAACATCATCCCAGATGTCTATGGACAAATGACTGCTCAAGGAACCAGATTGATTTCATAACAATTAATAAGAGATTCAGAAATGCTGTCACGAAAGCGAAGTGCTATCCAGGTGCAGATTGCAACAATGATCATGCTCTGTTAGTTGCTTCTGTCAAGCTGAAATTGAAGAAACTGAAAAGACCAAAGAAGGCGATACGGCGTGACCTAGACCAACTGAAGTCCAATGATGTAAAAATGGCTTTTCAACGAAAGGTTAAACTTCACATGAAAAATGATAAGGGGAACAACGGAGCAGTAGATGACTATGAACAAATTTGTTCGGCAATTAGTAAAGCTACTGAAGAAATCATACCTCCTGTAACACAAAGGAAGAAGCAGTAATAGATGACGGACGAGATTTTATAATTAATGGAAAAGGGTAGAACACAAAAGAGATGGCCAGAAGATTATGACAGATTAATCAGCGAGGTGCGTATAAAATGTCGGCAAGCAAAGGAGTGTATGTAAAGGAAACAGTGCGAAGAACTGGAACGAATGGAGAAGACCTGCCCATAGAAGTTCGTTGACATGGTGTGACGAGTAATCTCAAGTAAAAAGAGTGTTACATCCAGCTACATTGAAGCAAAGGATGGAAGCATTTCGGTTAATCAAGAGGAAATTTAAAGCTAAATTGAACAAATAACAAGATTAGAAAATAAAATCTATGAGGAAGGTTATTTTCCAGAGATGATGTGTAGATCTGTCTTTATCACTTTGCCCAAGAAAACGGGGGCTACGAAATGTGAGTTTTTCTGAACAATCAGCTTAATGAGCCAACTGACAAAGCTGATTCTTAGAGTTTTTCTAGGTACGCTGCGGGGTCGAACATTTGGAGAGGTAGCAGAAGAACAGTATGGTTTCACAGCCGATAAGGGCACACGAAATGCCATCTGCGTACTGAAAATATTAGCAGAGAAAGCAGTTAGTATGCAAAATGAAGTACATGTTTGTTTCATTGACTATGTGAAAGCTTTTGATCACGTTAGACATTAACCTTTGTTGGAAATCCTGGAAGCATTAGATTTTGATGGACAGGATATTGAGCTGTTGAGAAACTTATACTGGGAACAAAAGGCAGCTGTGAGACTCAATGGCGAAGTTAGTGAATATGTCGAAATAAGAAGGGAAGAAAGCGAGAAAAAAGGTTTGGAGATAAACAGAAAGAAGTCATTTATGATGGTATTTTCAAAAAAGAAGGAGACAAGATGTAAGATCCTGATTAAGGGCCAAGAACTGGAGAATGTTGAACTATTGGTTTGTTTGGGTAGTTTGGTTTCAGGAGACACTAGATCAGAGGTGGAAATAAAGAGAAGAATTGGCATTGCAAAAATAAACTTCAAAAAGTTGGAGAAGGTTCTACGGTCAAATAGTGTGACAATCGAAGCTAGAATTAGGCTACTTAAATGCTGCATGTGGTCAACTGTACTATGTGGTTGCGAGAGTTGGACTATTACTAAAAGTTTGGAAGACGGGATTAGAGCAGTGGAAATGTGGTTTCTAAGGAGAATCTTGAGGATATCATGGACAGACAGGATAACCAATGTGGATGTTCTGCTTAAAGCAGGGACTAACAGATGTTTATTACAGACGATCGTTAACAGGCAGATTCTCTTTGTAGGACATGTGATGAGGAAGGAGAGGCTTGAGATTGTGCTGACTGGCCGTGTAGAAGGAAAAAGATCAAGAGGAAGACAAATAACTACGTACTAGGCATGGTAAGAAAGTGCAACTGGTTGGAGACCCACAATGCTCACTCAGGGTCTGAAGAAACACCAAGAGAAGGCTGTTATGGCTGCCGCCTACGTTAGAATTCTGGCACGGCACCCAGATTGATTGATTGATTGTAGTTCTGAATGACGTGTAAAATATATATATGTGGTTTTTGTAACGTTTTTTAACCAGTATAGCTGATAAGTGTAAGACACGAAACTGTAAGTTCTATACACAAGTTTTGAGTTTTCTCTTTTCTCTTTTACCTTGAATATTTATATATATATATATATATATAAACAACGGAATCAATTATTCTTGTTTTCCTTAAAAATTACTACATTAACCTCTGCTAATTTTATCGTATGTCTTTATCCTTATTAGGATTACGCCCTCATTATTACAGTTAATGCTATTGCTTGTTGCTGATATTGGTGCGGTTAAGTCGCCCAAAGTTACCACTTTGCTCTTGGGTGTAATATCAATATCTGCTTTGGCTTCATTTAGAGCTGAGAAAACCTTCCGTTATATACACTGATATGAAAAAATCCTTTAAATAAACTGATATTATGCCTGCTTAAACATGGTATTTGCAGTTGATCACCTTTGTATGGGGTTTTATTGGAGTTCTCACATAATTTTATCCCCGACTCTTGTGGTCGCTGTAAACAGGTTGTCACTCTTTGATGGGATGGTAATCATATTTTAGGATTAATTTGATATAATCTGACGTTCTGTTCTGTCTGACAGAGGTTGTATGTTAACTTGCCTTGCATAACAAATGGAATCAAAGAGAAATGCCGGTTACTCAACAAGCTGTACTAATACATTATAGAATGAGGACATAGAAATCCTAACATCAACATCTAGAGGGAAAGCTTATCTTCTCATGCTGGAAGCACTCTGGATAAAAGATCTGAAGCCAGAGATTAACACCAAGGATGAGTATCAGAACAGGACGCTGACAATCAAAACCTAGTTGTTTTTAGCTACTGCTGACCACGGAAAATTCTTGATTACAGACTTACGTCATTTTTTTTTCTCTCATTGTAGACATATACCTGAGTAGTTGTATTTTTTTATTTTTCAGATTGGTCAAATTATGTGTGAAATACACGAAAATATTTACTGAATTTTTGGTCTCTTGACTTCACAAACGCGGGTTAATTAGATATTCTTATGAGAAGCAATACGGAACTTGTAATTGACACGCTCTTACTGACATTCTTGCGTGGAAGAAACAGATTTGGCCGCCAGTGTAACAAACTTACCAACATACTAATAGTATATTCGACAAAGTACCGAACCCATGAATGATTAACAACGAGATCATTCTGAAGTGGGGCAGTTCTGAGCAAATTCGGGAAATATGATTCCGCCGTTGATTTCAGTTCGATTAAAGAAGTGATAGTGATATAAATCACATTAAAAAAATTTTTTGGACAAATTGTCTTGTCTACAAGATTAAAAGCACAATTCTATTATTTTTATTTTTCATCGAATAGCTTTACACGGGAAACCCCGGTCTCGCGGGAATATGTGTCATCCCGCAAGCTTCAGTATTCAGTCATCTGTTGATCACAGAGAATCATTTCATCTAAACAAATTTTTTGCGATTTTTAACCTTACTAAATCTTGCAGTTTCACCGTTTTTGAAAGTAACACCACAACGCTGAATCGAGTAACTATAACAACTATCTTGTCAAACAAACATTAATTTCCTAGGCTTACTTTTGATGTCGGGGTTCGAATCACTTTTTTATAAAATTCTATTTACATTTTCATTTGTTTGTATGTTTTGGTAAGATTTTAGTAATTTAAGTAATCAACCACATTCCCGCAGCAATGGAAGGTTTAATATTCAAATATTCTAGGAAGCTTTCTTCTTGGCTAAATGTAAAGGCCTTGTTTGCTACTGTTGTTGAAAAGGTATGGAATTGAAGAAACCTCCAGGTTTACGAAATTGGCAATTTTGCCATTACAAGACAGATTGTGGAAATTTTGAAGGCTGTAGTCTTGAGCATCCATCATGTAATCAAGCAAACTTTGTGACTCATCTCCTTTTGTTCCCCATTGCTTACTTGGTGCCAATCGAGTATTTATCTGACGATGCTTCAAATTACTGCTGATGCTCATTTTCTGTCTGATTTTTCCAAACGATAACATGTCAAACTCGGCGTTTTACTTTAGCGATGCATCCGTTGCCTCTCAAGCAGCCATTATGCTTTTGGCATCTGGTGTTTCCTAAAAAAGGCGCGGAATTTTCCTGAGATTCCTGTATTCCTTTTATAACTTCATTTGTTTTGAAGACACAGCTGATTTGCAGCACAAGTGGATAGAAAGCACTAATAGCCTCGTAAGTTATGTAAAATGTGGGCCGGAATATACATGACCTCCTTTTTCAGTTCTTAAGTCACCTGTACATTTTGGAAACGTTTTTTAAAGGTTTAACAATGGTGTCATACGAATAGGGAAAGCATGGGGTGCACTTTTTTGAAATCGAAATTAAGTAACCTTACGCTAGACGTCTTCCATGCAGTAGCGAAGTGAATCCTGTTATACAGTTCATCTTCATGGACTCATGTTACAAAAAAATGGAAAATAGGATAAGCGGTACATACATACGAATGCTGCGTGCTATTTTCAACTTATGGAAAAAAACGTCCCACTACAGAACAGCTGTATGGTAAGCCTTCGGGTCTACGATCTGTACTTAGAGGAAGACGTATACGTTTATGGGGCACTGATGGAGAAGCAAGAGTGAAGGTATGAGCGATCTTCTATTATAGAGACTGCAACATGGAGAAGACGTTTGGAGTGACCATGAAAAACCTACCTGGAACAAATATGTACGTTTCTTTGGCGCACATCGGTCGAATTAGCACCTCCAGTGGATGATCATGAAAAGTCGAGAAGAAGGGTCATTTACCGTGGAATTAGCACGACTCGGCAAGGTCTGTAGGTAAAACATTTTATTTAGCTTGGTAAGTTTTTAAATATTATTGAATAGCCTTTAATAAAGCACTTAACTTCCTAACAGGTACCTTAGTGGAAAGCTATCAAATATTGCAAGAAATTCTAAAAAGTATTTGAACCAATAAAGAAATTCTATTTCAAACTTTATCTCTTTTTTCCCAACAGTGAGGTACTCTTTGGCCGAGAACAAATTCTGAAAGAGAGAAGATTTCAAAGGAAGGTAGCAATTCGTACAAAAGAACGCGAAAAAGCAAGTATCGCACTTCCAAAACTTGCTGGATTTGAAGAATGAGAATGCTTTCTTTATCAGGTACGTCTAGTATATTTTGGTGCTAGACTGATATCAGCCCCGCCTTTAGCTTTTCAGCCTAATAGTACTAATGCAGTAGTGGCCCATTAGTTTAATCAACAGATTACTATGCAAGAAGTTCACGGCTCGGACGCCGGCCACATCCACGGAAGTACTGCGCCCAAGATGCTTTTCCCGTATAAGTGGCATACCAATAAGTTTGTGTATGGTTTCGGAGATGGAATTGGGAGAGGAAAGAAATGATTAAATTTTTGAAAATTAAAAAGTACAAAGAAAAAATATCAAAAACTAAAAATATCCCACTGTGTTAAAGTAGCTATAACGCTTTGCTTAGGACGAAAGATCTAAAACAAAAAGGTACTTTTTTAACGACATTATCACACAGCTAAATTGACGTCATAATGAGAAATCATAGCCAGTTTCAGTTAGCTTTTGGATTTGAATCACCCTTAGCAACGTTTTACTCAGTGCTTTGAGATCCCTTTCATCAACCTTACATGTAAGAGTGAAACCTAGTGTGTATCAATTAGTTTAGAAACAAATAGAAGCCTTTGAGGTAGAGTTTAATGGCAAGGCTTTGATCAAGGTAGGTTCATAAAGAAAGTGGATGAACACAACTAAGTCCTGGGACATCAAATTTTGGCAGCGGAATGATAGGATACATAATTAGGAGCTTAATACGCAAAGGATAAATCAAAAGTGGAATGATAGTACACATCATTGGGAGCTTAATACGCAAAGGATAAATCAAAAATGGAATGATAGGATATATCATTGGAAGCTCAATAGGCAAAGGATAAATCAAAAATGGAATGATAGGATATATCATTGGGAGCTTAATACGCAAAGGATAAATCAAAGGACGATTAGCTTGGTTTCACAAAAGAAGGGTTTTTTGCATAATATTCAAATTGTTTAATGTTTAATTGGGGACAGAGAACATCAAATTGTTATGAATAGATGTGATTCGTAAGTTACGCACTTTAATGAAGCACTTGGATGATGCAAATAATGATGACGATGACACTTATTCATTCACTCAGTAAAACCCTATCCAAAGAGCCAATTTTTTTCATAATGTCATATATTGAACTATTGATTTATTCAAAAGCAGTCAACATCCTAATTTTTTCTCCAGAAAAGCAAGCGCCCAATAGCTTAGCCAAAGGGCATCTGACCGATAATAAGAAGGTCGCGGGTTCGGAGCATCACCGGGAAAAATTTTCCTCAAAATTTTCACCATTTAATCATTTCAATATAACGTCAATATTACGCACTGAGGAGATCTTATGCTAAAGCCAACAAGCATGCAGCTGAACATTGCCATTCCCTTTAGCGCAAAAAATCGCAAGGTGTCCACTACAAACGTTTGCTGAACTACTGTGTACGAAGATTTCTTTGAAGTATAGATACGTCTCAGTAGGCCGTTAAAAATTGTTTTTTCTTACTAGTGGTATTCTGTACTTAATGGACACTGGGTGTGTACTGGCATGGAGCGGGAACATTTAAAGGAAAAGCATTAAGAGCCAATTGCCTACATATGTTTTTATTGCTATCTGCAAGATTCCTTCTAGAGAATCCCTCCCTAACCCGTTATCTCAGGAAGGCTTTCTGGGATAATTAGAAACAATATTCAGGGTCACAGTCTTTGCAGGAGTAATATTCTTTGAGGTGATTTGCCGGGCACCCTTTTCGTAACATGATAACTTTTAGTTTTGTGTTTTCCTTTTGTCAGCACAATTCTATATCTTCCATTTATTACTATTCTCTTTCAGATGGTCATTGTGCTGGTGAAGTAACAGGAAAGCGTTCTATTGTAAAATGGGTGCCTTTTGGCATTCTAGAGAATAATCATTGTTATTCAAAAAGAAGAAAGATTATTAATTATGGCAAAAATTATTATAATGTAAAGACATGAAGCCTCAAAGAAAGGCGTAAAGGGTTATTTGTGGACTGGAATATATTCAGGACACAACAGTCATTGACTGAAGAAATAAACACAAAATCCTTTTCTTTCAGGATTTTATAGTATATTCTAATTTGACGGCGAATGCTTGGTGGTAAAAAGCAAGTAGAACATTCGCATTTATTTTCCTACCTTAAACGATGCCCTTGTTTCTTCCATTGGGTGTGAGTACAGACTGACACCTGGACATAAAAAAGTGATGTATGATATCCCATTAAAAAGAGCTTGTGACCTCGTAATGGACTTGGCAGCAACTACAGGCGTACAGGAACTTGTAGTTCCTAACATCAACGACGTTCCCTGTAGGAATAATCGAAATTTCAGCACTCTCTTCCCTTTAACAGTCAGTTATTGTAGTTGCCTCAATAATAAAGGGGAAATAGCCCAACGAAATTACATAAAACCCACCACGTTTTACATTGAGTCAAATCTGCCTTTACATTTTTCTTACGGTACTTGAGAGCAACACCATTAATCAGAATAAAAGCATGAATCCATACTTGTGTACTTCCGAAAATATAATGCAGCTTTTCTCGATACTTTTCCGTATTTGTTTCAATTACTGCTTTGCTATAATAGGTAACATTAGTATTTAATGCTGTGGAATGTGGACTGTGGAACAAATGTGGTATGTGGAGTAAATACTGAATGTGGAACAAATGCTGAATGTGGAACAAATGTGGAATGTGAAACAAATGTGGAATGTGGAGCAAATGTGGAATGTGGAACAAATGTTGAATGTGGAGCAAATGTGGAATGTGGAACAAATGCTGAATGTGGAACAAATGTGGAATGTGGAACAACTGTGGAGTGTGGAACAAATAATTTAATTCTTGTTTGTGTAGTCTTCTCTCTGGACCATATGGATGAATTGTGGAATGTGGAATGTGGAATGTGTGGAATTATGAACAAATTGGAATGTAGAATGTGTGGAACTTATAACAATGTACATCTTGCTTGTGTGGTACTTTATCTGTTAAGGCAATCCCAAACGTATGATATTAATACATGGATTTTGGCGCGTCGTTGTAAATAAGTAGTTTTTAGACTTTTTGTTAGATATTTTATCCAGAAACAACAGGATAACCAACACAACAAAACCATGTAAACACTATCTTTGAAACACCACAGGCACTTGAAAGACCTGAAGTCAGCTGACGTTTAAAATGTATTACTCTTCACAAGACACTTTTGGATGCCTACTGTTGAATAGGCGGAGAAACGAATTTAATTGCGTTGTATAAAATTCTTTGAGCATTGACCTGTTGTCTGATTTTTTCCTATTTTAACATGGCCTGACTAACGTTTTATTTGAAGTATTGATGAACTAGTTTCTGGTGCTAGTTTCCTGAACCTTATGTCTACAGCTACTGTGTTCTTTCCATTCAAATAACAAAATTAAAACCTGTTTCCCTCTTTTAAAACTGGAACTGTTAGTATTCGAATTGACTGTTTGTGGTATTTTCGCGAACCAGCGATTCTGCATGAGCGTTTTTCTTCGAGTTCCTTCTGCTTTCTCAATACCCAGGGAAGTTAAGGGAGGGCATTAAAGCATACTAAAAATTAGGTTTTTTTAAAACGTGTACTAAAGCTAGTCTTTAAAGGGGGTTATTCGTGTTTAAGCCAAAAGGGTGTGGTCACAAAATTGGGGGGGGAGTGAACCCAAAATAACAAAATTATATTTAAACTTGTTGGCTTTACTCTCAGCCGCCCCAGATCAGTTGTATCAATGAAATCACAAGGCGTTTATAAAACCTCTGAAAGCGATCGCTTAATTATAGCTTTGACCTTGGAACAAAAATTGACTTGAATAAAAATGTATCTATGGATACCTACTTTACCATCAGGCCTTCTAGCAAAACGTATTTTGATAAATAACACTGTATACAAATTATTGTTTCTACTCAATTTTTTTAAGTCGATGTTTGTTGGTAAATAAGAAAAACATTTTGTTAGTAAATGTTTGTTAGTGTTCTGTAGGCCGTCTGAGTATTGCAATGGCTGTGAAAGGAATATTCAAATTTTTTTAATTCTTGTTGTTTTTTTATTTGAGGCTATATAAAGAGGTTGGTTCTCCATCGTCCCTGCAATTGTAAAATATTCTCTGTAAATTTTAACCCCCCCCCCCCATTTTACGATCAACCATAGTATATTCGTGGAATGGCCAACCTTCTTCGGTCATTTGGCAAAAGATCATCTCTTACGGGTGAACTTAGGAAGTTTTGAGAACTCGTCATTTTACCCATTTTTCTAACCAAAGAAAAATGTAAAACTATAGATGAAGACGTTGTATAGATTTCCATCCAAATCTACCTATTTCTGGGTACATTCTACATGCATAACACCTAAGTCTAAAAGATCGGTCTTCTGACGATATCTTTCGGGCAAGTAGTTGATCTGAGGCACGTTTTGCAAATAAGGCCAGGCTCTATTTGGGGTTCTATTTCTAATTTGATATTCTTATTTACACAGTTTCTACAAATATTGTAGCGCATTTTTTAACGAGAGTGTATATTTTGTAAATTTATTGCCTGAAGAAATGGTATCACATTTTTGTAGCCACAAGTGTTAGGTAATTCAATGAAAGACATTTGCAGGGTTTACTAAAATGTAAAATGAATTGTTTATTTGCATATGTTAATAACATGTATGTAACCAGGTTTTTTTATGAAATGGATAGCCTTACATATTTTTATTTCGCTTTCATTTTTTTGTCTTCCTATCTCACTGATTTCAAAAGTAGTATATTCTTTACAAGCACAAAAATGCAAGAGTTCGAAATTTCTAGACATCGGTAAGCAGTATTGGGGGAGTGTTTTAATCAATGCCTTTCCGTGAAACGGATGTACTGCACATAACTCGTTTCTCCTTTTTGAATGGCATGCTAATTACGTGTATTCGGAGATGGAGAGGGAAAAAACGATAAATAAATGAAAAATTTGAAAGTACAAAAACAGGTCCAATAATAGAAACCGCCATCTTTACTTAAATGGCCTCAGGCCTTGCTTAGAGTGAAAGAAGACAACAAAACAATGGGAAAAAGCAATACTGCTGAACCTCGATTATATGAACACCGATTATCTGAATTTCGGATTATCCGAACAAGATCTTCCGGTCAGGGTAAATATTTAGGTAAACGTGTGCTCTAATTTAAATACATGTACATGTATATCGAGTTAGGCGTCGTTTGTTTACGGATAATCAGCTATCTAAACAAATTGCTTCTCGCCACTCTTGTTCGGATAATCGAGGTTCAACTGTACCCATATATGAAACTGCATATTTTTCGCTCTCAAAATGTTTCAGCTAGATGCTAATTAAAATATTTCAAAAGGAAAGGTTTTTTCAGGGAAAGCTCTTCTCATATCTTTTTAACAGATCTTTCATTTTAAGCAAGGCTCAAAACAGCATCGTTAAGATTACGTTTACAGTTTTTTTCTCTTTACTTTTTTAATGTTTTGGTTCATGTAGCTTCGACGTCTTTCCTCCTGTGTCCCCGAAACCTAGGTAATCTGCCATTTACATTTGATAAAACAAACAAGCGATATAAAAAGAGATGGGCATAAAGGAGATATTAGCATACATCTAATCTATTCAAAAAGATGTAACGTAGATCTATATATATCAAATAATATTGATAAAAAAATATCCATTGGGTGGTTTGTCATAGCAAAGGGCAAAAGCAATGAGTATTTATCGCAGTCGAATGAAAGGCGCAGGTTTATACATGCATACATACAAACATACATACAAACGTACATACATACATACAAACAAACGTACATACATACATACATACATACATACAAACATACATACATTCATACATACATAAACACATACATAAACACATACATACATACATACATACATACATACATACATACACATACACATACACATACAGAAACAAGCATTATTTCAAGAGACATGCCAGATAATCGACCAAGGCTCCACTGGCATGAAAAGCTGTTTATCTGCCACTTGGTCGGTAAAATCTTGGTAGATTGCTCTGTGGGTTTAAATAACGACCTAATGAAGAATAAAGCCGAAGTTTAGAATAAAAGATTAAAANCATACAAACGTACATACATACATACATACAAACATACATACATTCATACATACATAAACACATACATAAACACATACATACATACATACATACATACATACACATACACATACACATACAGAAACAAGCATTATTTCAAGAGACATGCCAGATAATCGACCAAGGCTCCACTGGCATGAAAAGCTGTTTATCTGCCACTTGGTCGGTAAAATCTTGGTAGATTGCTCTGTGGGTTTAAATAACGACCTAATGAAGAATAAAGCCGAAGTTTAGAATAAAAGATTAAAAATTTCACACAATATCAACACGTAAACACAAGATCAAAGGGAACTTTTTCTTACATATATAGAGGGAGGGAGATAATACTGTCACTTAATATAATCTTTTACACTTAACCATGAAGCCCTAAAAATTATATTTCTTTAAACAGCATCAGAATAATTTCTTTTCCAATTTTTGTTTATATTTAATTTATTCTTCTTTCTTTTGGACACTTTGACGTTCTATCTGTTAAATCACCTCTGAAGGGACCAATAAGGAAATAGGGTCAGTCCGACATAATATATAGCATTATATACGAAGGCTGAAAATTATTAAATTATACCAAATAATAAAACAATTAAATGTCATCTTTAAATAAATAAGCACATTAGTACTGGATAACTGAAGCATCTTTTTCCTCCTCCGTCACCAGTAGTTAAACGAAAAAGCATCCACCCACTTTTCTGACCTATTACACTTAACCATTTAGCACAGGGGCGAAGTTGAGCGTAAAAGAAATATTGGCATACATCTAATTTATGCAAAAAAATAAAACTTAGATTTGTATTTATCACATTACATTGACAGAGAAATATGCATTGGATCTATTGTCGTACCAAAGGGCAAAAAACAATGAGTATATGGCCCTTGATCATTCAATGTCAAATAGCAGTCGATTGAAAGACGTACATACATACATACATACATATATACATATATACATATATACATACATACATTCATACATACATGCATACAAACAAACATACATACAAACAAACATACATGCATACTTCCACACATACATGCATACATACTTATCTACATACATATAAGCATGCATACATGATGATTGTTCCACCTTCACAGATGATCGCCTTCTTTTGCGTCAAGGTCCTAGTTTCGATCCTCCTTGGTATTTCTCGAGTGACCGCGAAGATGACTCTTCAATCCCGCAGTCGATTTATAGCGCTTACAGCAAAGATGGCAGATGAACTCGAGTGTCCCCACAGGGTTAATTGAATCGGGATGCGGAATGCAATCTTTGTGTACATCCATGTGTCTTTCCAGTCCCACCACTGACTTAAATACTTTAATACAAACTACGTAGGTGTTGCCATCAGGGGGTAGTGCAGAAATAGGCCACTTTCTTATGCGATTTCGCGTGGTACACATAATCTGCTTTAGAAAGTAACACCCTATCACAGATCTCGCATTTCCAGCCGGTAGTATTGGAATCCAGCTGCCTTGCTACACCTTTCCTTAAGGCACTTTTAGGAGTTGCATGTGCCAAGTATCGTTCGTTTACTAGGATACATTCTGAGAAAACAGAGATATGCCAGATATGAGGTTGACAGCCTTTTCTTCCCATTTTTCCACATCCATCTTCAGTTCCTTTGGGTTACTCCTCACACAGTCTTTAAACTGTTTCCTTGACGTATGCCTCGGACGTTTACCTTGAGGTAATTCACCATAAAAAAGCTATATAGGCAGTCTAAAGTCATCCATGCGGACTAAATGCCTAGCCTAGCGCATTTGCTTCTTGGTCAGGATGTTTTCTATGCTTGAGCATTCTGCTCTCAATAAAACAATAGTGTTGGGTGCTGGGTGACTGCCATTTTATGCCAAGAATCCTCCTCAAGCAATTTTGGTGAAAGTGTTCAAGCCACGTTAGGTGATGGCAATATATTGTTCATACTTCTGATGAACACAACAATGCAGACAGCACGTACGTCTGGTAAACTGTAAGCTTTGTATTTAAGGCTACACCTCTCTCTGACCATAACATCTTACTTAGCTTTCCAAAAGCAACAGAAGCTTTCTGGATGTGCATGTGTATTTCAGAGTCAAGTGAGCCATCCCGAGATAGCGTACTACCTAGATAAACAAAACTATTGACAACACCTAACCTAGAGTTGTTGACTAAAATGTCAGGTTCTGTGTAGGGTGTACCAGGAGGAGGAATCGACATGAGCTTCGCTTTTTTCAAGCTTATTATGAGACCAAAGGCAGTGGACGCCGCCAAAAAGCGGTCCATTGACTTCTGCATGTCGTGTTCAGAGCGTGCGACAAAAGCAGCATCGTCAGCATATAGTAATTTACGTATGAGGCTCTGTCTAACTTTTGAATTGGCATAGAATCTTCTAAGGTTGAACACTTTTCAAGCAGTTCGGAAACGGAGGTCAATTCCAATGTCACAGTCACGAAATGCGTAAAGTACTACAACAGCAAAATAAATAGAACAGCGTTGGCGCCAGATTATTACCCTGTTTCACCCCGTTGACAATTGCAATTTCCTTTGATAGTTCCCCATTAAAGCTGACACGGGCTTTCATACTACGGTGTAGTTCTTTGATCAAGTTAACAAAAGTAGGTAGACATCCAAGTTTCCCCAAGACCTTCAACAGGGCACTGCGGTAGACAGTATCAAAGGCTTTAGTCAGGTCTACAAAGACTTGATACAAAGGCATATCTTGCTCTAGACACTTTTCTTATAGTTGTCTGTCGGAGAAGATATCATCTGTGATTCAGGTATAATCAACGGACAAATATTCAACATAGGTCTGTTAAGTAGGATTCTTGCCAAGACCTTTCCCACAGATTTAAGTAGATTATCAGATTATCCCAAGAAAGTTGTTGCATTCAGACTTTGCTTCTAAACCTTTGAACCTGGAAACAAGAATAATTCCCAGCATTCACAGATGAAGCGCTATACCACAGATCTAAACTTTTCACCTCCTTTTTGAATAAGCTCCACTGGTATGCCATCTTTGCCGGGTACGTTACCAGCGCTAATCTGGTTAATATCCTTATCACACTCTTCTTTACAAGGCACAACATCTAATTCCATTATCAAATCGTTCTGAGGTATACTTTCAATAGCAGCATGGTAGCGGGCAATGGGTTGAAGAATAAATTGGTGCAGTAATCTCCTCAACGTTTCATGATACCCTAAGGGTCTTTGATCAAGAATGATCCCTCTTTCGATTTGAGTGGTACAAAAGAGGACGACGACGGACCAAGGACAATTTTAAACAGAGAGACGCTAACACATACAATGCTTTACGTTGTATGTGTTAGCGGCTTCCCGGATATCAACATGAGACTTTCGACCACCACTGAGTTTTCATCTTTCTCAACGCACGTTGTACAGTTGCCTTATGTGCCTTCAAAGAGGCTTCAATCTTTGAACTGTTGACAAGATTTGGATCAAGAAGTGACTGATACAACGTGTTCTTTGTTTCGAGTAAATGACTGATAGTAGAGTCGTTCTCATCGAACCAGTCCCTATGCTTTTTCTCTGATAACCCCAGGGTATTAGCACCAACAGAGTGGACCGATTCCTTAACAAGTGACACAATCAAATGCGTCCGAAAATTCTTGGAAGACAACATGAGACGAGCTTTTCCACGTCGATGCATTTAGGGACTTTGGTGCCTTTCATAAGTACTTTCTTCCTAACTTGAAGTTTAAACTTTCCTCTGACAAGTTTGTGGTCGGTGTCACAATCAGCGCTACGAACACTGCCGACGTCTTTTAGGTCCTGGCTTCTGATGATGATGAAGTCTATCATATGGCCATGCTTTGATCTTGGATACATCCAAATTACTTTGTTTCTCTTTCAAACGAAAGAAAGTGTTGCAGATAACCAGGTTGAATTCACTACATAAAATAAGAAGATTGAGCCCATTGTTATTAATCTTGCCCATGCCATAAAGGCCTATGGCATTCCAGACCACATGCTGCTTTCCGACTCGTGCATTGAAGTCCCCGCGTACAATTACCTTTTCTTCTTTTGGAACATCAATAATGGTTTCCTGGAGGGCTCCATATAACTGCATGACAGATTCATCTGAAGCTTGAGGAGTTGGGGCATATATCGATAGTATTAACAGATAGCGCCCACGCGACAGTGGAACACATAGCTTCATGATCCGATCATTCAATTCAGTCAAATTTCTTGGCCAGAGTGGTACGTATGGCAAAACCAACTCCTCCCTTAGGTTTTGCACCTTGAGGTTTTCCCACCCAGAAAATAGAGTATCCTGACTTCATTTCAACTATGTGATCCTCATCCGGAAGTCAAGTTTCTGAAATTGTTGCAATATCAACGTTGAGACGATGAAGTTTTTTTGCAAGTAGTGCGGTCCTACGCTCTGGTCTCGTTAAAGCTTTAAAATCAAGATAGGTTCTGGCATTCCAATATTCAATATTGAGGGACATGCGTCTCTCATAGCAGTTAATATTTGGTCTTTTGTTTTTCCTGCTAAGCAATAACCGTCAGCCCCAGTAAGTTGACCAACCTGAGTGATGGCAGGCAATATTTGGTTTACCTTTTCTAGCACCATGCCTGAAATTCTGGGTGAGCATTATCCCTAAAAAGGGCTGCTCAGATACAGGAGATTCCACCGAGAGATGTCTCTGCTATTTGTTAGGCAAAATAATAATGTTAAGATAAAGCTCCTGCCACCTTTGTACAGATTTGTGACCACAGGCCTCCAACTTGTTAAGTCTACCCACGTCGCCACTACTCCAATGCCAAAGGGAATTAGAAAAGAAGATGTGATAACAAAATAAGTTGACGAGACATCTATACATCAGCGCATTATAGTGATGTAGGCTTGTACGACACACACAACATTGTATAAACCTTGGTGACTAGCTTCCAGTGACAAGCTAAAGCAAGATGACTGGTAGCCACTTCGGTCGCAAGTTTTATCGGGTGTCCTCCCAAAAGCACTGACTTGTCAAGAGATACTTTCAACAACAGAAGTCAAGCCACCACTAGCAGCCAGATACTGGACAGACACATCATAGATTTGCACAGAAATCTATTTAAGCCATAGATGGGAGCCGTGGCTTAATGGTTAGTGAAACTGCAGAGTAACCAAGAATTCCGGGTTCGATTCCCCGAGCGGGTGACTTTGGAAATTCACAAAATAAAAAGCCATTGGTTGGCGTCAGGAAGGGCATCCGGCCAAGAAATTCCTCACTGCCAAATCCAAGTCCCTGTGAAGGGTACCGTTTGAGCCCCAGTACTGGGGGGAAATGACGTTAAAACCAAAAAAGGGGATATCCACAGGTACTACCACTATGGGCCAGAGTAGAGCTGGGAGTAATGACAACAAAGGGGTGACTCCATACTCCCCAAAGCATCAGAACTCACGAGCTGAAGCCTCGTAACCGGATACAGTTTAAAGTGATACCACACAATATACATGCATGCACACATACATACATACATACATACATACATTCATACATACATACATACATACATGATGATTGCTCCATCTTGTCAGATGGGTGTCGTTCCTTCATTTCTTTCGTCTACCTGCTCCTTCCGCCCATGTAGTCTTAAGTGACTCTTCAGACCTGCAAACAACGTGTACAGTGTGTGGCTGACGTGGCATTTCAAGTGATCTCTTGGGGTGGCAGCAGTGGGATATTCATTTCCATGAATACTGAGGTGTCGCTTGAGTCCATCGGACGATCTGCAGATTTTGGGGCAGGATAGACATGAGTAAATGCAAGATTCAGAAGTAGCAGCAGTAAGGGGCACAAAAAGAATGATTCTAGATCTAGTGGTCTGATGAGTCTTCTGATGATTCACCAGTACTCCCTTAGACAACAGAGACCGACCACACACTTTACAATGTTAAAGAAGACCACAATCAACTAGTACAGGCTCCTGCTTCCTGCAGATTCTCCTCAGTTTAACACGCGAAACTCTGCTCTCCTTATTTAACTTAGCACCTTGAAAGGTTAAACCTCTCCAATACTTACGATTAGAAGCTCATGCCTCCCAGTTGTCTTCAGCAGTCTTCCTGTGCTTCAGGTTTTTCTTAACATTGTCCTTAAAACACCATTCACGATATGCTTACAGTGTTTGTTTTGGACAAGACAGTAGTATCGGGGGTACTACCTTCTCACTTGATTCCAAGAATGTGCCTAAGACAATAATGGTGAAATCTCTGAAGCAGCTTGATTCGCGACTGGTACAGAGTCCGTGTCTTTAAGGCATACAAAAGAGTGGCCAACACACAGGTCTTGTACACAGAAAGTTTGGTTTTTAGAGTGAGATCACCATCAGACCAAACTCTGTCTTCTAATGTGCCAAAAAAACTTGAAGCTTTGGTGATCGTTTTCTTGATATCAAAATCGAGAGGGCCATAATTCGAGAGAGAGAGAGAGAGAGAGAGAGAGAGAGAGAGAGAGAGAGAGAGAGTACTGCCCAGGTGAACAAAATGCTTGACAACGTCAAGCTTTTTTCTATTAACACAAATGTCAGGCACTACATAAAACGCATCAGGTGCAGATGTATACATCACCTTGGTTTTATTAATGCTGATTGTCAAACCAAAACGAGTACATGTATCAGCAAAGTGATCCAAAGCAGGCTGCATATCACCAGGAGCAACATGATCGGCATCATCGGCATACAGAAGCTCCCTAACTAAACTTTCACATACAAGAGTCTTCACTTGGAATCTCCTTACGTTGAACGCATTACCAGTTGTTCTAAATCTGAAATAAACTCCTATGTCACAGTGAAAAGCACACCACAGGACCGCACTCAACTACANTTTTTCTATTAACACAAATGTCAGGCACTACATAAAACGCATCAGGTGCAGATGTATACATCACCTTGGTTTTATTAATGCTGATTGTCAAACCAAAACGAGTACATGTATCAGCAAAGTGATCCAAAGCAGGCTGCATATCACCAGGAGCAACATGATCGGCATCATCGGCATACAGAAGCTCCCTAACTAAACTTTCACATACAAGAGTCTTCACTTGGAATCTCCTTACGTTGAACGCATTACCAGTTGTTCTAAATCTGAAATAAACTCCTATGTCACAGTGAAAAGCACACCACAGGACCGCAGTCAAATACAGTGAAAATAGAGTTGGGGCAAGAATGTCCCCCTGTTTCACTCCATTGTCAATAACATTTCTTCTGATAATTGACCATCAAAATTTACTCGAGCTGTCATAGAATGATGTAACTGTCTGATTTTATCAACAAATGCAGGCGTGCAACCATATTTGCCCGGCACCTTCCAGAGAGCATCACGATTGACAGTGTCAAAAGCCTTGGTTAAGTTTACAAATACTTGACAAAGAGGGAGACGTTGCTCTTTTCAACTCTCAATGAGCTGTCTGGTGGAGAAAATCATGTCGACAGTTCCATGCCCAGCACGAAAACCAGACTGGCACTCAGGAACAACCTCCTTGCAAACACATATCTCCAACCGATTCCAAAGCAGTTTCGCAAATACCTTTCCAATAACGTCAAGCAATGAAATTCCACGATTACTATCACAAATTGACTTGTTTCTTTCTCTTTATATAGAGTGACTAAAATGGTATCAATACAGTCCTGAGCGATTGGGTTATTATTCGAAACAGACATAAGTAGAGTGTACTGCCCTGTGAACGTTTACGCTACCATGAACCATCAATTCAACTGAAATGTCATCGAGGCCTGGTGTTTTGCCTATGGTAATCTGTTTAATTCTTCCAATAATCTCTGTGAGAGATGGCTCAATATTTAGCTCGGGGTGCAAATCTCGCTGTCGAACACTATTTATAGCAGTATCATCAACAACAGAACGGTTGGAAAAGAGGTCCTGGAAATGCTCAAACCAGCGTCTCATTATTTTATCAGGGGTCATCAGTAAGGTGGTCCCATCCTTTGTCAAAACAGGTATAATTAAGAAAGGCTTGGACCAAAAGCTGGGCGTAACAAGACAAAGAACATTTTCATGTCTTTCTGCTGAAAGACAACTGCATTTGCTTAGACAGATCTAATCACAATTTATTCTTAATTTGAAGCAGGAAGATGAAGAGCTGAGAATTTTTTTGTAGGCGCTTCTCTTTTCATTAAGGAGGGCATTCACTTTATAACAGTTATCACTAAACTAGTCCCGGTGCTTGTTCACTCTCAATCCCAGAGAGTCAGCCCTTTCTCAAAGATAATGTTTTGAGTCTATCTTAATCACAACCTGAGAAATCTGTTTGGTCAAAAGTTGGTCAAAAGTTGATCTGTAAGTTGTTATCCTTTAACTTGGAAACATCAATGCGTTTTGGTGCCTTGAACCCATTGAAGCAAATCTTACGGCGAATAGAAATTTTGAGTGTAGACCGAACCATTATGGCTAAAGTCAAAAGATCTGTGCCACACTCTGCACCACGCATTGTTTTGACTTTGCAGAAATTCCTAAGGTCACTGCGTCTATTAACTATAAAGTCAAGTAGATGGTCATGCTTAGATTGAGGATGGAACCAAGTCGGCTTGTGCTTCTCCTTTTGGTAAAAGAAAGAGTTGGTAGTAACCAGATTGAGTTCAGTGCAGAGCTGGAGCAGCAGTAAATTATTTGAGTTGATATTACCAACCCCATGAGGTCCCGAAGGCTTTCATGTTTCACTGTCAGAGCCAACACAAACACTGAAGTCATCCAGGATGACTACATTTTTACCTTTCGGAATGTTAATAACAAATGTTATGAAGGCATGATAGAAAGAAGTGATATCTTCCTCAGGAGACACTAGTGTTGGTGCACAAACCGAGACAAGAGTCGTGTATCTGTTAGCATTGAGAGCAATCCTCAACTTCATAATACGCTCATTGACCCCAACTGGCTGTTCAATTTTGTTTACTAATGTGTTCTTCCCTGCAAAACCTACACCAGGTTCACATCTATTTTTCTCTGATTTCCCAGACCAGAATATGGTGTAACCTGACTCATGCTCTATAACTTGATCTTCTCCAGCAAAGCTGGTTTCAAATAGAGCAACAATATCCACATTATATCTGGACAGTTCATTAGCTAAGGTTGCAGTTTTACGCTCAGATCTTTTTCTATTGTCTATTAATGTTCTCACATTCCAGCAGCAGAGCTAAAGTGGGAGTCTTGAAATTTCTGTTCCTGCAAATAAGAACAGCCGTCAGCAGCAGGAAGCTAATCAGCAGATTAACGCAGCTTTTTTTAGGACATATTTTCTAGTCCCCTCCTAGTCTTAAGTTAGCAGTGCTATCCTGGCTAGGCTGCTCAGTCACACGAGGCTCCACCGAAATAAAAACCTGCCTTTGGTGGTGTGAAAAGCGAAGTTAGGATAAGCCCCATGCCGCCTATGTGCAGAATTATGACTATTTGTTTCCACTCTATCAATGCGTCGCCACTCCTCCATTGTCACAGGACTTTAGGACAGATTGATATTGAGGTCTGAAGAAATATCATCTCTTCAATTTGATACTGAGTTTCCGTGCGCACGTAGGTGACTCTTCAACCCAGCTTTTGTATTGCACAAACGATTACAGACATGACAAATGAACTTTCCCACTTTTGGAGCTGCATGCAGATGAGTTTCCTTATCAATCTTCGAATGTCTCGTACGACCACTTGCTTTTTTTGCAGACTATACCACAGATAGCGCAACTGTGCATCGATGGACCAGGTGGTAAGGTTTTCTCATAAAATTGTTAATCTTACCTTCGACTATGTGACGTAAGATGATTCATCAGTCCAGCTTTTGATAAAAGAAATTTACCACACATAGTATACTTCATTTCCTCCTGAATATTATCAGACACTGTACTTTCATCCTGCTTTCTTAGAGCACATTTTAATATAGCATGACCTGCATGCCTTTCTTCAAATTCTTCGCATCGTCCCCTGATTGTTCTCCTCCATAGGACACGGTCTGCAGTTATTACTTTCCAGTTATTCACATAAATCTCCAGTAGTTTCAAACCTTAAACTTTTCTCTCTGTTGTGTTGTGGTCTTTATTTCCATTGGATAACTATAAAAACAACTTTCTGGTTTTCTATCTGGTTCAACGCATCTGATTTTGGATGATACACACCTCAATGCTGGTGATGTTGGATCGTTGGAGGACTGGAGTATCAGGTGTAAAAGCATTCCAACTGATGTTAAGGATTTTTCTTAGAGAATTTTGATGAAACCTTTCCAAAAGCTTGAGATGTCGCCTATGTGTAGTCCATGTTTCTGAGTCATATAACAAGAAGTAAGCAAACATGCTTTATAAACACTAATCTTTGTCTTTGGTTTGATTGTCCGATCTGACAATACCCGCTTTTGTCCAATTTACCAAAGCAGAGCTAGCTCGGCTATATTCTATGATTTATTTTAGCATCCAGAGTGCAAATCCTGCTCAGTGTACTCCTAAGATATACAAAACTATCAGTAGCCTTTTACCTTTTACCATAAACTAGAATATGTGATACAGCATATGGGACTCCAACTGGAGGTGAAAACATAACGTAAGTCTTCTTGAGAATGATAGGCCAAAAGTTTGCAAGCACGTGGGAGTTTGTTTATAATAAGCTGCATTTTCTCCTCTAAATGGGCAACAAGGTCAGCATCATCTAGATACAAAAGCTCACAAATAAAATTCTGAAAAGTTTTAGAGCTCGAAATGAGACGCCAAAGGTTGAAAAGATGAAAATCTTGTTCGATGTTGAAAACCGTTGAGAAGATTTTCTCTGCTAGAAGTTACTTTGTTTTTTAGCTTTTACTCTTCTTCTTCTCCTTCTTCGGCCTTCATACGACGTCTGTCAGGTTGGCTGCTCGACATCTTTTTCTCCACTTGATTCGGTCCTCCGAATCTCCTTCTCTCGCTCCCACTTCTTCCATGTCTCGTTCTATGACGTTCCTCAGTCTAAGCTTTTGTCGTCCTCTACTTCTCCTTTCTGTCATTGGTATCTGCCATACTGCCTTCAAAGTATTGTCATTTTCTCTCCTCGTTACATGTCCATGCCATCTTAACCTTGCTTCTCTTGCTTTCTCTATTATTTTTCGTACCTTATAAAAATCGTTTTATGTCATCATTCATCCTGAGTTCGTGCAAGGATATTCCGGCTAGCCACCTTAACATTCTCATCTTCGTCGCTTCTAACATTCTCTTCTCTGCCCTTTTTAAAAGCACGACTTCTAGACCATATAGTAATACTGGTTGTAGCACTGATGAATAGATTTTCGTCTTCAGTTTTATTGGCATTCTCGTGTCGCATGCTATGCCACTCACTTCTCACCACTTCCCCCAAGCTCTTCTAACTCTTGTCTTAACTTCTTCTTGACACCTCTCTTGTCGTTGAGGGTTGTTCCTAAATCGCAGAACGATTCCACTTGCTTAATCACTTCCCCATATCTATCTTTAATGTTAATAAATATTTGACCACTCTTTGCTAATACCATTGTTTCTGTCTTCCTGCTACTCGTTTAAAAACCTCTTAATTCTATCGCTCCCTGCCACCTACAAGCTTCGATTCCAACTCTTCTTTATTATTTGCTGGTATAGCCAGGTTGTCGGAATACAACAGCTCCTCTGGTAGTCTTCTGCTTATGTCCTTCGTTATGGTGTCGACTACCAGAGCAATCAGGAAGGAGCTAAGTCAATATTCCTTATGTAATCCGACTCTGATCTCGAAGCTTTCCGGCTGCGCAAATTACTTTGGTCTGGTTGTTGCTGTAAAAACTGTCGATTATTTTTACCATTTTTTCCATCACCCCTCTTTTTCTCAAACACCAAAGTACTACATCACGTGGGACGCGGTCGTATGTTTTTTCCAGATCATCGAATGCAATATGCAGCGATTCGTTACCTTCGAGGTATTTTTTTTTTCCTCTATCTGATAATGAACATCGGGTTGGTGGTTCCTTTTCCAGGCATAAATGCGAATTGCATATCATCAATTTCTATTTGCTTTCGAAGCCTCTTGTCGATTATCCATTTATAGACTTCCATCACATGTTCCACAAGTTAATTCCCCTATAATTTTCATACTTTGCAGCACTGCATTTATTATTGAAAATGGGAATAAAAGAACTGAGTTTCCAATTCTTTGGTATTTCCTCTGCCTCCCATATTTTATTGAATAAATCCAATAACCAGTTTATTCCCTCGTCACCCAATGCCACTGGGCTCTCTACCTGCAATCCAATTAGTCCTGGTGCTTTTCATTACTTAACACACTTCATAGTTGCTACCACTTCTTCTCTTCGGATTTTCATATCCCGGCGCTTTGTTCTTTGAATACGTAAGCGTCCTCTCTCGTGTTCTGTGTTTAGAAGCCACTGGAAGTATGATTTCCATCTTCTGCATATTTCCACTTCTTCTGTCAATATCTCTCCTCTCTCTCTCGTTCTTTATTACAGCTGTTTCAGTAAGATCCCTCTTTGCTTGGTCCCGTGCCTTTGCTACTTTAAAAATGTTATTCTCGCCGTCTTTGGTTTCTAACTCACTGTAAAGTTGTTGTGACGCTTTGCTTTCGCTTTTGCGACTGCGCGCTTCGCAACATTCCTCTGTATTGGAAAGCTCGAAAGTAGTTCTGGGTTTTTATTTCTTTGCCATCGCTTGAAAGCGTCTTTCTTTTCTATAATTGCCTCCTGTACTTTAGTTGTCAACCATCATTCCTTTCTATTTGAGGGCTTTCGTCCTTTCTTGTTCTCACAGTCCCTTTTTGTTTCTTCAATAATTACTTCTTTCATTTAGAATCACGACTGGTCTATGGATTCGGCGACTGCTAGATTTCTTCTTCTTTGCATTACTCTATTCTTGAAGTGGGTTGTGACATCTTCATCCTTAAATTTCCACACCTGTATTCTGGGTTTTCTTCTGAGGGTTTTCCGCTTCTTCCTTTCAAATTTCAAATCAGCAACCTATAGTCTGAGCTGTGGTACTGCAAGCTCAGCAGGTATCACTTCACAGTTTAAGACTTTAAATCTGTTTCTTCACTGAGCAAGTATGTAATCGATCTGACTACTACTGTTACCACTCTTGAAAGTAATCAGACGTTCTTTCTCTCTTGGTGAATAGGATATTTGTGATAGTTAGGTTGAATTCTTCTGCTAACTCTAAAATCCTCTGTTTCGTCTGCCGTAAGCTTTACCTCCTTGGAGTGTTTCACAGTTCTCATTACTACTGCCGACATGACCATTTCATCCCCCCCCCCTTCCCCATCACAATTCTTTTGTTTCTCGGTATGGTTCACACTACTGTTTCTAGCTCCCTATAGAAATTATCGTTTTCTTCCGCAGCACATCCTATCTGGGCACCTACTACTGCTCCTTTTTACCTGTAAAACATGTTTTTCTTAAACACTGCAGATTATGGCTATTCCATTTCTCTTCTTCTCTGTTCAGTAATTATTAACCTGTAGATATTTCCAATCTCTTTTGCTCGATCACCCTTCCATTTTGTCTCTTGCACACAAAGAACATCTATCTTTCTCCGATTCATGGGGTCAGCTATCTCTTTGCCTTTACCCGTCATAGTCTCTATATCCCAGCTTCCTATTCTGAAGTTTTCAATAGCATCTCTGTTTTTCAGCTGTAATCGGTGTTGTTGCGGTATCCCTTGCACATTTCTCACAGTATACGGGGGTTCTATGTTGCGCGTCGCTTATGGGGCACGGCCTAGCCATGTGTTAAATCGAGGTGTCGAGATTCATAATTCCTAAGTTGCTTGTTTTATAGCTTACACTGAAAGACGCAATTAACTGTTTACACATAGTGAGAAGTTAGCCTGTGAGTTTGCATCTGCGAAGTTAACGAGGCCTTGAGAAGATTTTCTCTGTTAGAAGTTAGTTTGTTTGATAGCTTATACTGAAAAACCCATTTAACTGTTATACACATAGTGAGACATTAGCCTGTGAGGTAGTATCTCTGAAGCTACGATATCTAGTAAAGCTTTTCACTGCTGGAGATTAGTTTTTTGTATCCATCATGATCGAAAATTGCAATTAACTCTTCAGAAAAAAATGAGGAGTTTCTCTATCAGGTGGAATTTGCGAAGCTATTGCAGCTAATAAATATATTCTCTGCAAGAAATTAGTTTGTTCTATTTTAAATGATCAAAAAACGCAACAAACTCTTTAGAAACCATTGGTAGTTTGTCTGTAAGGCTGGATCTGCGATGCTAAGGATAGCTTGTGAATATTTTTTCTGCTAGATTTTGATTTGCTGTTATATACCATATGCCATCTGACCGAAAAATACAATTAACTGTTTAGAAATCGTGGGAAGTTTGCCTTCTAATTTGTACATCCGAAGCAAAGGTATCCAGTGAAGTTTTTCTGTGTTAAAGATTAGGCTTTTTGTATCCCATATCCTCAAAAAATACAATGAATCCTATAGAAATCAAAACTAATTTGGCTATAAGTTGGTATCTGCAAAGAAAATGACATCTTGTGACGATTTTCTCTCCTGGAGTTTAATTTGTTGTATCTCACATTCTCAGAATGTATAATGAACTGTTTAGAAACTAGGAATTTTCCTGTGAGGTTGTATCTGGGAAGCTCAGGATATCCAGTGAAGATTTTCTCTGCTGGAGATTAGTTTGCGGTGTCCCATATAGTTTGGTGTGTCCCATATGAACAAAACATTCAATGAACTACACAAAAATCATCGAGGTTTAGCCTGTCAGGTTGAGTTTGCGAAGCTGAGGACATCTAGTCCAGACTTTCACTGAAAGAGATTAGTAATTTGCATCTCATATGATCGCAATCTACAATCAAATGCTTAGAAATCATTTGTACGTAGCTAATGAGGTTGTATCTGCAAAGGTAAGGATGGCTGGTAATGGCATTTTGTGCTAGAGTTTAGTGTGTTGTATCCGTTATGATCGAAAAATACCTTAAATTGCCTAGAAATGACGAGTGGTTTGCCTATGAGGTTGTATCTGCAAAGGTAAGGATGGTTGGTAATGGCATTTTGTGCTAGAGTTTAGTGTGTTGTATCCGTTATGATCGAAAAATACCTTAAATTGCTTAGAAATGACGAGTGGTTTGCCTATGAGGTTGTATCTTGGAAGACGAGGAATCAAGTGAAGATTTTATCTTGTTACGGATTAGTTTGTTTTATTTCATATGACAGAAACATGAAAATAACTGTCTGGAAGTCGTAAGACGTTTGCCTGTGAGATTGTAAATCCGAAGCTAAGGTAAGTAGTGAAGATATTCTTTGCTNGTTGTATCTGCAAAGGTAAGGATGGTTGGTAATGGCATTTTGTGCTAGAGTTTAGTGTGTTGTATCCGTTATGATCGAAAAATACCTTAAATTGCTTAGAAATGACGAGTGGTTTGCCTATGAGGTTGTATCTTGGAAGACGAGGAATCAAGTGAAGATTTTATCTTGTTACGGATTAGTTTGTTTTATTTCATATGACAGAAACATGAAAATAACTGTCTGGAAGTCGTAAGACGTTTGCCTGTGAGATTGTAAATCCGAAGCTAAGGTAAGTAGTGAAGATATTCTTTGCTATAGATTAGTTGTTATGAGTTAGTTAGTATGAGATACAACATCATATGATGGAAGAGTGCAATGGGCTGCTTAAAAATCAAGATGAATTTACCTTTAAGGTAGTATCTGCGAAGCCGAGGTACCTAGTGAAGATTTACCCTTCCAGAGATTGGACTATTTTATCTCATATCATCGAAAATTACATTGTACTCTTTAACCCTTTACAAATCATGACGAGTTTGGAACTGAGTTTGTATCTGTGAAGCTAAGGATATTTGATAAAGATTTTCTACGCTGGCGATCACTTTGTTTCATCTCATATGACAGAAAAATGCAAATAACTGTATAGAAGTCGTGAGACGTTAGCCTGTAAGGTTGTAAATCCAAAGCTAAGGTAACTAGTGGAGATTGTCTCTTCTATTGGTCAGTTTGGTGTGCCTCATATAATGGAAGAGTACAATGGGCTGCTTAAAAATCAAGATGAATTTACCTTTGAGGTAGTATCTGCGAAGCCGAGGTACCCAATGAAGATTTACGCTGCTAGAGATTGGACTGTTTATCTCATATCATCGAAAATTACATTGAACTCTTTAACTGATAAAGATTTTCTCCGCCAGGGATCACTTTGTTTCATCTCATATGATCGAAAAATGCAATGAACTGTTTAGAAATCACGAAAAGTTTGCCTGTGAGATTGTAACTGCGAATACAAGGAGAGCTTTTGAGGATTTTCTTTGCTAGAAATTAATTCATTGTCCCATATTACTGAAAAGTATAATGAATTCTTAAGAAAGCGAGAGGAGTTAGCCTGTGAAGTTGTATCTGCAGAGCTAAGGATGGCTTGTGAAGACTTTCTCTTCCAGAGATTAGTTTATCTCACACAATCACAAGATTTTATGAAGTGTTTATCACTTATCAGGGTTCAACCTTTTAGGTTGCGTCTACAAAGCTATGGTATCTAATAAAGATTTTAACATCCAGAAATTAGTTTGAAGTATCTCATATGATCACAAACTACAATAAACTTTTTAGAAATCATAAAGAGTTTGCCTGTGATGTTGGAAAGCTGAGGACATCTAGTCACAGTTGTCATTGAGAGAGATTGGTAAACTGCATCTCATATGATCATAAACTACAATGAACTGTTTAGAAATCATTGGTAGATTTCGTGTGAGGTTGTATCTTTGAAGTTAAGGATAGCTCGTGAAGGTATTTTTTGTTAGAGCTTAGTTTCTTCTATCCGATGTTATGCAAACATAACATTAACAGACTAGAAATCTTGAGGAATTTGCAGATGAGGTTGAATCTGCAAAGATGAAAATGGCTGCTGAAGAAGGTTTTTTTCTAGAGTTTTGTTTGACATCATGTATGGTCAAAAATACCATTAGAGATCAGTTTCCTTTATCCCATCTGATCGAAAAATACAATGAACAATATAAAAATCAAGATGAATTTGTTTTTGAGATGTATGTGTATAGAAACGGATCACTTCTTTGGATTTTCCTTGTTAGAGTTTAATTTGTTTTATCTCATATTACAGTTGAACCTCGATTATCCGAACGTCGATTATCCGAATTTTGGATTATCCAAATAAGATCTTCCAGTCCGGGTAAATATTTACAAAGACCTACTTTGCGGGGCTCCACATTCGAGTACGATGCTTATGATACACTAAGTCGTTTGTTTACGACAATTATCATTAAATTAATGGGTCGGCAACATACGGCCCGCGAGAAGAATTTTGATGGTCCGCAAGGCAATAAAATTATATAATCTTTTGTTAGCAAATATAATTGTCTAGCGGTTGCAGATATTGAAGGTATTGAATAAAACATATAACTTTGTCAAACTTGAGATTCAGGAAAAACTTTTTCACTTGGATAACAGCGAGCCACACTTCGGTAGCTACACAACGGTGCGATTTTTCACCGGTGTAATTTTGAATGCATGTTAACAGGCACACTGGTGTTGTTTCACTCCATTTTCGCGGCAAAGACGGCAATACTGACAGCAAGGTTAATTTACATATTCTGTCCTTCTTTTCTCTCTCTGTTTCTCTTTGTTTCTCTCTGTATTTGTTTCTTGCTTTTCTTATTACGTTTGGCCCGCGTGAAGAAAATTTTTGAAGGATCTGGCCCACTCTCCAGAAAAATTGCCCACCCCTGAGTAAATTCAACATGTGAAAATATTGAATTAAAGTGCGAAAGCGTTATGATAAAGAGGTGTTACTAACGTAAAAGTGCAAAAAGTTCGTCTTTTCTTTTAATAATGTTATTAAAAAAGTACCCACGCGTCGGAATGTTAATTGGATCTCAACCGTGTGCCCGTCGGTCCGTTGGTTTTATCTCAGTCGGTCCTTTGAAACAGTGTAGAAACGATGTCAGTACCTAATAGTGATTGACATGATGAAGGACGTAAAAGCGCAGGAAAATCAGCAATCGTTCATTCACTCGATGACTTCGTCTTGAGTACATTACTGCAAACTCTAGTTATGCTATAACCGATCGATATTTCTACTATTTCCATGTCTATGGAGAGAAAGCTAACGCCGTTGACAATCGAGCAGAATAGCGAGTCGCTTTGACAGCAACGAGAAAAGGAAGTTCCAGTTTTCGGTTCGGTGTTGCAAGGAAAAGTTATGAGTCTCTTTGAACGAGTCCACGCCGGTTCACAGCAGACTCAAAGACAACAATTATCACATCGTATTATCTGGTTGGTTACAGCGTTTCAATGATCGTCATGGTACCAGGGATCTCATTGTTCTTGGTGAGTAGAAATCCGTAGGTGACAGCGTTGTTGATGACTACAGACAGAAACTGCAAAATATGAAAAGTATAATGAACTCTTAAGAAAGCGCGAGGTGTTAGTCGATGGGGTTGTATCTGCAAAGCTGAGGATAGCTTGTGAAGAATTCTTTACTAAAGATTAATTTGTTTTATCGCATATAATTAGATGACTTTATGAAGTGTTTAGAAGTCATCAGTTTTTAGCCTTTTTGGTGGTGTCTGCAAAGCTATGTTATCTAGTAAAGATTTTCTCTGCCAGAGATAAGTATGAAGTATCTCACATGATCAAAATATTTTATGAAGTGTTTAGAAACCATCAGGGTTCAGCCCGTGAGGTAGTATCTGGGAAGCTAAGGATACCTTGTAAAGATTTTCTCTCCCAGAAATTAAATTGTTGTACCTCATGATCAAAATGATTTATAAACTGTTCAGAAATCATGAAGAGTTTGCCTGTGAGGTTGTTTTTGTGGAGCTGAGAATATCTAGCCAAGATTTTCTCTTCTAAAGATTAGTTTAGAAATCGTCAGGGTTAACCTTGTGTTTGAAAAGATAAGTATAGCTTGTGACCATTTTCTATGCTAGAGATTAGTTTGTTTTATCTCACACGATAAAAATATTTTATAAACTGTTCAGAAATCAACAGGGTTTAGCCTGTGAAGTTGTATCTGCAAAGCCAAAAATCGCTTCTAAAGATTTTCTCTGCTAGAAATTTGTTTGTGGCATCTCATATGAACGAAAACTGCAATGAATATTTTATAAATCATAAGGAGATTGCCTCTAAATGCAAATTTGAAAGCATGTCAGCAAGATTTTCACAGCGAGAAATAAAAAAGTTTTATCTTATTTGATCGAAAACAACAACAAACTGTTTTGCAATCACGAGTAGTTTTGCTGTGAGGTTTTATAAGTGAAGACTGGGATAGCTGGAGAAGATTATCTCTGCTAGAAATTAGTTCTTGTATCTCATGATCAAATATCTAACGAACTATTGTTATTATTATTATTTTTATATCAATGTTTATACAAGATACAATATATATGCAAGATATATATATATATATATTTATATATATAGATATATATATAGATATATAAACACATCAGTATTTTATATATGTTGTAAAAACTGCTCTCAATGTGGTCCTGTCTTGACACATTAGTAGACAAAAAGGAAAAACGAAAAACATAATGAAAACAGGAAGCTAGAAAACAGCTATAGGGCAGATCTAAGACCTATTAGCACATAATAAGACACATTAAAATGCTGAAAAACGAGCCAAAATTGAATAGCGGAAATTTAGACGAACTAAGTACTAAAATCTAAAGATCTAAAAATTCAGAGATGCAATTTGAAATCATTTTATTTAAAAATCAAGCCTAATTTCTGAATAAAATTTCTATAATTTTCCTCTTTACGTATTTCTAACGGAAGATCATTGTAAAGTCGACAACCTTGGTAATACAACGATTGACGACCTATTTCAAGTTTTATCTTAGAAAGTTTTATTGAAAAGTTATTATTTCTTGTAACTCGAACGTGCGTGTCAACTTGACAGTAGCTTTTTAACGGGCTACACAAGTTTGCAGTAATACATTTCCGGACAGTGCTGCAGGCTTGCTTCTTAATAATCTTTGCCGGCTAGATTTCAGTTTGGTATATCCTTTAATGATGGACAAATACAATGAATAGTTTACAAATAATGAGAGGTTTTCCTGTGATGTTGTATCTGTGAAGATTAGGTATCCAGTCAAGGATTTTTCTGCTGAAGACCAAGTTGTTTTGTCTAAAATCTCAAATAAATAAAATAAACTGTTTTGAAATCACAAGTAGGTTTGCTGTGAGGTTTAATGAATAAAGAATGGGATAACTGGAGAATATTATCTCCGCAAGAAGGTAATTCTTGTATCTCATGATTAAAATATTTAACTAATTACTTGATAATGATATGCAGGGAAGGAACCAACATTTGTTGTTTACAAAATCTTTCGAGTTTACACTCATCGTCAGGTAATCTAAAACAAACAGCAAAATACTTATGAGATTCAAATATGACAACAGGCACAGTGTTGTAAGACTAACAACCAACAGCTGACAACTAACAGCTAAGGTTTTGCGTGCCAAGAAGACTAGTAATAGTGGTCAAAGGAGATCGTCCAATTGTCAACAAAAAGAAGTGAGTCACCAGCTGAAAAGTTCTAGCAAGGTTTAGTTACTCTTCGTAGTGAAACGCAGATTTAATTTTTGGTTTATTCAGATGGAAAGGAATACAAAACGGCTCTCAATTTAGTAAAATAGATAAGAATTTATACTTAAAGTTAAAAGCATAAATATGTCTAAAAGACTATTAAAAAACGATCGAGTAGAGTCTGTTTACCCGGTTTTGGAAGCAAACGTTGAAGCCTTGTTCAAAAAGGGGCCAAGATTTTTTAATATCAGTGTAAAGTGTGCTAATATATACATGTGTAACGCACTGCTACAGTATAATTGCCAAGGTTATCTAGCACCTGAATCTACATCTGTTAAAACGTGTGTGATGAATACGTACTTTTTGAGTACCTCGGTGGGAAATTTGCTTAAGGATAACTAACATAAAGACGATTTTGAATCAAAGACGCGTTAGCTGCTGAAAAAAGTATATTGATTAAGCTATAGCTACAAACAGTTGATATCCATACCCTTATTTTCACTTCTAGCTATACTGTTTTGTGATACATGATATAGTAAGCTGGTTTATTGTAAGTCAGTAGCATAGACTGCACATATAACATGTCAGGGTTCGGTGGTTAATGGTCCCCAGCCAACTGGTCCCCATACCAATTCGTCCCCGTCAATTGGTCCACAGTCAATTCGTCCACAAGGCAAACTGGTCCCATGCCAGGTTGTCTCCAGTTAAATCGTCCCCATGCCAACACGTCCCAGGCATACTTTGGTACCCATATTCAAAGTTGTACATTGTTGAACGAGGGCATTGTACATGATACAAGTATTTTTATTAATTGAATCCGGCATGCGGTGCAACATTGTAACCAAGAGAACGCAGGTAGAGAAGAACATTTCCGTCATCCTTCTATTCTTGGTATCTTCTAACGATGTTATATATCCTGTCGTCCTTTATCTGTGCTTTTCGCGATCTATTCTGTGGGACGTTAACGTGCCCAGCATGTAATTGGGCTATGCAGACTTCCGTATCTCGCTGCTCCTTCCGAAGTTCGTCTAGTATGGTGAACATCGACGGATGATGTTTGTTTACCATCTTGTTTAGCCGATTGTGGTAACCTTCTACCGCATTGTTGGTCCTATTTTGTCTATTTAAAGTACGATCGTACACACTCCACTGCAGTGGTGAGTAGCGTGGAGGAACTGCTCTCCTANAGAGCCGTATTTAAAAATCTGTAGACGAACAATATAGGGGACGAAATGGTATGGGGACCAGTTTTCTTGGGGACGAGTTGGTATGGGGACCAGTTGGTTGGGGACGAAATGTCCCATAACCCATGTCAGGTATAAATCTTATTATTAAGCTGTTGTCCAAGTTCATTGCTTTTTGGAAGGAAGAGACAAAAATATTTTCAAGTATTTTCCATGTTTCTAAATCTTTAAGGGAATTAGTGAGAAGTAAGAGCCTGAGAAATTTTTGGAAAAAAAAACAAAATCAAATGGAAAGTTAATCTGAGCATACACAAATGATGAGAGAGGCTAATTTTAAGACAAGGTGACTTTGGCAAAACGAGAGTGGTCTAGGGTAATGGGCAACTCAATATATCATAGAAAGCTTTACTAAATTTTCCACTTGATCTTGAGTTTACGCTCACAACTTTTCGCTTATGTTTTATGACAATTATATACAAATGACTGTACTCACCATGAACCTGATAATGTTGGTTAATCAACTAGCCAAATAAGTTATCACAACCTATGGAAGAAAGATAGGTATTTAACTGAATGCAAAGGAAAGGTCTTGATCAGATATACCAGTGAAAATATGGGTAGTTAAGGACAGAAACACGATTCACAGTACTTTGAAAGGAGCAGCAAGACCTTGTTTTGAGACAAAATGGTGTAGTGGAAGGATTAAAGACAATCTGCAACTTAAGACACTTAACAGTCGGAATAGTAAATCAACGAATAGTTGACGAGCATGCAATCCACCTTGGAGCAAGATTCCATCTTGGAATCCTGCAACTGAAGACACTTTACAGTCGGAATAGTAAATTAACGAATAATTGACGAGCATGCAATCTACCTTAGAGCGAGATTGCATCTTGGAAACCTGCAACTGAAGACACTTTACAGTCGGAATAGTAAATCAACGAATAATTGACGAGCATGCAATCCACCTTGGAGCAAAATTGCATCTTGGGAAAGTCATTTACTTACGTCCAGGTTTGGTGTAACCTGCAAGCCAGCAACAGGGGCAAACAATTAAAAATTCCCATTCATTACTGTTATTAGTATGATACTTTGTTACTACTAGGGGTTAAAGCAACGTTAAAAAAATTAAGAGTTACTGTAGATCTTACATCGCATGGGATTTACAAACTTCGTGAATCTTATCGTAAAAATACCTTATTTGTGATAATTTTCCTCTCTTTTGTGTTATTTATATTTTGGAAGGAACTTAGAGTTTTACGTAATTTTCTAGTCTTGGCAGAAATTTTCAACTTCCTTTTAAGCAATACTGATCTCTAAGTACTGGGTGACATATGATGACATATAAAATGAGACTGAAGTCATTTAAAATATGGTACTTTTAGAATTAATAAGAAATAATGACTTGGTTTTGGAAAACTTTGTTGCTGCAACGTTGTTGACTAACATGAACAGACAAAAACTATCCATGAGTGGACATGCAGCAAGAAGCAGTTAAATAAGTGAAAACATTCTCCAGTGGCAGAAGAGGAAGAAAGTTAAGAAAGGGATTGCAAGACAACAAGAAAAAATCTTTTAAACAGACGTAATGTGTCCCAAAGGCTGATAGGTGCTTTAAACATCGACAAAGAATGCGTTGGGGGAGCACCAATGTTGTCATTCCTAGTGGACGTTGACATTTCCATCAAAGGTAATGATAACAAACTTTCGCTCTTAGTTCTATACTTAGAGAAAGATGTGTAAGATTTGTGGGACACTGATGGAGTAGTAAAATTAAATTCTTGACAATGCTTATGTTATGGACTACAGCAGGAACAAAGATCTGTAGGTCAACCATTAAAATCCTATCTGAACCAATTATGTGAGGATGCTAGGATACTGGCTGCTTACAAGAGGACTTAGCAACTCTAATGGAAGATCGTGAAGAGTGGAAAAGAATTATTTTATTTATTCTTGGAATTAAGATGGCCAAGAAAGTTAAGGTAAACAAGATTTTGCTTCTTTTCTTTTTGCTTCTCCAAGACTTTCGTGACTTCTCAATTATAATTTTGGAGTCATGTAATCGGGCATAACTGGAAATCGGATTTTTGAGAAGTATTATTTAAATACAAAGCCCTGTGGCTATGGATTATTTGTGTTGTAGACATCAATTATCTAACTTCGTTGTAAATAATAAATGCTTTAACATCTGCTGGTGTGGAATGGATCTTATCTCACGTGCTGTTCAGTTATCAGTGTCTAGCTGATAATCGCAAAAAAAACAAGTTAGTATCGATGGAAGTTTTAAATTTTAATTCGTTTGAGAAATCTCTTTATGTAAAGGTCGCCCAGTATCATTCTATTTGATAAACAATTACTTGAGCATAGTCTGTTTGCGATAAAGTGTTACTGACATCAACGTTTGAAAACCACCAGTAGTTGACGTCAAACAAAACTGCAAGTAATTTTGAAAGGTCAGTTTTACAAGTGCTATTTAAAGTGCTTGAAATGTTTTTTCGATGGATAAGCAAAACTGAAGTGAGGCAACACCACTGTTGTAGTTACAAACTTAAAAATTAATTAACTGTTAATATCGCTACGTGTGATCTAGTTTGTAGCATAGTGAATATTACTGTGTCTCAAAAACAAATACTGTTAATCCATTTAAATACAGTGTTTTTTGGCTCCCTGGTAGCAAACATCTGTAAATGCAGTAAGGCTGTTGGCATGACCATTGGCTTACCTCTAAATAGTTGCTTGAAAATGAAAAATTTTTAGGTATACGTTTACCTATGTTCCTTTTTGAATACCTAACTCATTATCCTTATGGACAAAAACAGCCCCTCTTCCTAATTTCTCTTTGTTAAGAGCTACTCCCCCCCCCCCCCACACACACACTTTTCCCTCAAATATATATGCGCGAATAAGTAGTCCAATGTGTTTTAACCTTTGACTGTCTTTAACAAATATCTGAACAGGTAAGAAACATTTTTCGACAGCAATCTTCAAATTTTGTTACACAAGTAAAAGGCAAAATTTAGAATAAGCGTTGCCCTCTGGATAGCGTGCCGGCAACTCTTGAACCCATATTGAAGCAAGTACCTCAGAAGATTAATCCATTATAGAAAAAATACGTAAAACTTCATATGATCAAGGTATACTCTGATCAATTCCGGCTTTGAGAAAAATCCTTAATGAAAACCAACAATATACCCGATAAATCTACATTATCTCAATAACCCATATAATCAGATTGTCACAAGTACACGCAACTCCAGCGTTATAAATAATTCAATTTTCGAATTTGAATAGTATTTTTTAGTTTTTTTAGGATCATATTCCTATTTGTATCGTTCTAATACTCTTAGAAAAATAGCCTAAACCTTTAAAAGTCATTTTAATATGGAGTGCAGAATAACAAAATTAATAAAGCACGCACTTTTTACAATGACATCACGAGAAGAAAATATCAAGATCTTTGTGGAGAGGAAGAGAGCTTTCCCTCCAGCTTTTATACAAACACTTCTATTTAATTTTTTACTTAACTGTCTTCCATAGTTCTATTAACTTATTAACTGTCATGGTAGTAGGAAGAAATGGATCACAACTTTAAAAAAACAATCAGACTACAAAATTAATACTGCACATAATGCACTTGAGTATAAATAATACACTCATCCACATAACATCACTTTTCAAGATATTCAGACCACAAAATCAGACTACAAAATTAATACTGCACATAATGCACTTGAGTATAAATAATACACTCATCCACATAACATCACTTTTCAAGATATTCAGACCACAAAATCAGACTACAAAATTAATACTGCACATAATGCACTTGAGTATAAATAATACACTCATCCACATAACATCACTTTTCAAGATATTCAGACCACAAAATCAGACTACAAAATTAATACTGCACATAATGCACTTGAGTATAAATAATACACTCATCCACATAACATCACTTTTCAAGATATTCAGACCACAAAATCAGACTACAAAATTAATACTGCACATAATGCACTTGAGTATAAATAATACACTCATCCACATAACATCATTTTTCAAGATATTCAGACCACAAAATCAGACTACAAAATTAATACTGCACATAATGCACTTGAGTATAAATAATACACTCATCCACATGACATCACTTTTCAAGATATTGATTAATTAAGTCGTTTTATCAACTCTGTCCCTAGATTGGATGGATTCAAACTATTACTGAAAGAGTCAAAAGTATCTGCTCTGCAATATATTGGAAAAAAACCCTCCATGCCAATAGAAAATTTTCATCAGGGAAATGATACACGAAAAACGTTCTCAATTGAATAATTGGTCTCCCATCTTCTAGATCAAAATCCAAAGTTGACAACTTAATAAAAGACAATACAACCACTGTTTACTTCCATGTCGATTAACCAAGAGAATTAGGAGACAAAACAACAAAGAACTATTTCAATAACACTCAAAAGATGCACAAAAAAGTAAAACTAGCTTGGTTATGTTACTCCACGACCAAGCTTCTTTTTGTCATCAACACAAAAGATAACCCCAATGCATGTGATCAGAAGGAAAGAGAGTTTTATCGGGAGGAGAATATCAGACATGAATCTGCCAGGGAGGAGGAAGAGAGAAAGACCAAGGAGACACTACATGGATGCAATAGAAGAGGACATAAGTGGTTTCGGAGTGAGGCGGGAAGATGCTGCCGACCGCATAAAATGGAGGCGTATGATCCGCTGTGGCGGACCCTAACAGGGAGCAGTCGCAAGATAAAGAAGACGAAATATGAAACCCAAAAATTTCAAAACTTGTCTGTAGTTGTTGTGATGGACAAACTCGAGTTGGTTTGAAAACAAGTTTCTTCAATAATCACAATTTCTTCTCTAATCGTCATAAAATTTCGCATAGCTTCTCGAAAATCTCAATACAACATTCTCGCGATATATTGTGAAATCGTTTTCCTTGTACTTTCAAATATTCTTGAAAGTTTCTAAATGATCAAATTAATGAAAATCCTAATCTAAACAAAACCACAAAAAGATCAAAGAACTAAATATAGACACTATCGAGTTGCTTGCTTCAGCATAATATTCCAATGTTCTACCATTAAGCACGAACGTTCTCAATCATGATGACTCAGCGTGAGTTCGTATTGTTCAATTCATTCGTGACTTCGTTCACGACATTCTCAACACCACAGTTTTAATCGTTGTTGATCGAATGCCCTAGAATCGTGTCTCTTGCTTCACGTGCCGTCTTTGGCTTTGTCTCTTCATCGTTGTCTCTGTGTTTCCATTGGCTCCACTTTATTATCTTTACATACGTCAGTGTCCTTTATGATTTCATGTGTGATTTTAAATGGGCACAAATGGACAGGTGATCGTTGTAGTACGTGTTTATTTGGCAGAATGATTTTAGCTGCTCGTTTTTGACCGTCATGGCTTATTATTAGGTCAGCGATTTTTCCGATTCTCCAAGTCCTTCGTGGTGTCACTTCCTTAGTTTGGAGGATATCATCCACATCTGGTTCCTTTGGTGACTGTCGTTTCGCGTGCTTTGCAAAAATCTGACTTCTCAAAACGTTCCAAAATTGGTCATGATGCTTGCTTCCTTTCTTCCACAACTATAAACGTTCTTGACCCTCAAGCAACAGTTGATTGTGGTAATCTGGGTCGTCTTGTTATTCTTCAAATTGTGGGCTTCTGTTTTTTGAATCTATCGATAGGAAGTGTGCTGGAGTGTTGATTCTTTGATCGTTCACATCGTCAGCGAAGTAGATCAGTGGTCTGGAATTTAATGTAGCTTTAATTTCTGTTAGTAGGGTCTGAAGTTGTGTACTTGTTAATCTCAATTTAGTAATTGTCTTCTTGAGTGCCATTTTTCTTGTGCCTGAGAATGCACCCATCCAAGGAGAAAGTTCGACTATGAATGACCATATGATTCTTTGATGATAGTAAAGTTATATGAGCATATAAAACGTTCCCAGAAGGTCTGTCAAAAATATGTATGGAAGGAATTATTCCAGGAAAAAGGAGCAGAGGCCACACATCAATTCGTTGGGTGGACAATATAAGTAAAAGCTCTGGTCTCAGCAATCAAGAATTATATGAATCCACGAGAAACAGGAATACTTTGAGCAGAGCTTGCTGTTGTATTGTGAGTTTTAGAATACAGTATACACGATACGAGACAGTCATGATAATGTACATAGATTTACTTTACGTTTAAGAATATATTATAAAACCTACAATACAAAACTAGCCATGTTAGTGAACAATCCTCTTTCCTCAGGCAGAGGAAACGTATAANCCAATGCATGTGATCAGAAGGAAAGAGAGTTTTATCGGGAGGAGAATATCAGACATGAATCTGCCAGGGAGGAGGAAGAGAGAAAGACCAAGGAGACACTACATGGATGCAATAGAAGAGGACATAAGTGGTTTCGGAGTGAGGCGGGAAGATGCTGCCGACCGCATAAAATGGAGGCGTATGATCCGCTGTGGCGGACCCTAACAGGGAGCAGTCGCAAGATAAAGAAGACGAAATATGAAACCCAAAAATTTCAAAACTTGTCTGTAGTTGTTGTGATGGACAAACTCGAGTTGGTTTGAAAACAAGTTTCTTCAATAATCACAATTTCTTCTCTAATCGTCATAAAATTTCGCATAGCTTCTCGAAAATCTCAATACAACATTCTCGCGATATATTGTGAAATCGTTTTCCTTGTACTTTCAAATATTCTTGAAAGTTTCTAAATGATCAAATTAATGAAACTCCTAATCTAAACAAAACCACAAAAAGATCAAAGAACTAAATATAGACACTATCGAGTTGCTTGCTTCAGCATAATATTCCAATGTTCTACCATTAAGCACGAACGTTCTCAATCATGATGACTCAGCGTGAGTTCGTATTGTTCAATTCATTCGTGACTTCGTTCACGACATTCTCAACACCACAGTTTTAATCGTTGTTGATCGAATGCCCTAGAATCGTGTCTCTTGCTTCACGTGCCGTCTTTGGCTTTGTCTCTTCATCGTTGTCTCTGTGTTTCCATTGGCTCCACTTTATTATCTTTACATACGTCAGTGTCCTTTATGATTTCATGTGTGATTTTAAATGGGCACAAATGGACAGGTGATCGTTGTAGTACGTGTTTATTTGGCAGAATGATTTTAGCTGCTCGTTTTTGACCGTCATGGCTTATTATTAGGTCAGCGATTTTTCCGATTCTCCAAGTCCTTCGTGGTGTCACTTCCTTAGTTTGGAGGATATCATCCACATCTGGTTCCTTTGGTGACTGTCGTTTCGCGTGCTTTGCAAAAATCTGACTTCTCAAAACGTTCCAAAATTGGTCATGATGCTTGCTTCCTTTCTTCCACAACTATAAACGTTCTTGACCCTCAAGCAACAGTTGATTGTGGTAATCTGGGTCGTCTTGTTATTCTTCAAATTGTGGGCTTCTGTTTTTTGAATCTATCGATAGGAAGTGTGCTGGAGTGTTGATTCTTTGATCGTTCACATCGTTAGCGAAGTAGATCAGTGGTCTGGAATTTAATGTAGCTTTAATTTCTGTTAGTAGGGTCTGAAGTTGTGTACTTGTTAATCTCAATTTAGTAATTGTCTTCTTGAGTGCCATTTTTCTTGTGCCTGAGAATGCACCCATCCAAGGAGAAAGTTCGACTATGAATGACCATATGATTCTTTGATGATAGTAAAGTTATATGAGCATATAAAACGTTCCCAGAAGGTCTGTCAAAAATATGTATGGAAGGAATTATTCCAGGAAAAAGGAGCAGAGGCCACACATCAATTCGTTGGGTGGACAATATAAGTAAAAGCTCTGGTCTCAGCAATCAAGAATTATATGAATCCACGAGAAACAGGAATACTTTGAGCAGAGCTTGCTGTTGTATTGTGAGTTTTAGAATACAGTATACACGATACGAGACAGTCATGATAATGTACATAGATTTACTTTACGTTTAAGAATATATTATAAAACCTACAATACAAAACTAGCCATGTTAGTGCACAATCCTCTTAAATAAGTAATAAATTATTTGTACAGCCTCGTGCAAATTTTGGTTGCGCGTCTTTCATTTGCTGTAGACAAACTTGTTTATTTTTGTTTTTTGGCAAAATGATACTGCCCTTTTCTGGTGTCGATTTAACACTGCGATGTTACATCCACAATCTTAGTGGCTGTAGATGCTTCGCTTTATTGTGTGACCTAAGTAGATATACTTCTATCTTCCTTTGACTCTTTATATTATTTTACCTAGCTTCTTCTTATTTACCTTCAAGTTTCTTGAATTGAATCCTGTATTCTTTTATTTTTTTATGTAAATTTCCTTTATTGTGCTGGGTACCTAATCAATCCACTCATTTACACATACGGAATAAACAAAATTTATTAATCTCTTTACCTTTAAAAGCTTCGAAAGTACCAATCCTTTGTAATAATACGTGTAGGAAGTTACCCTCATGAAATGCCACTGACAATAGGAATTACAAAAAATGTATAACTTAAAAGCCCCCCAATTTGTATGGTTTGAAAAGAAATCCTATTATGAGTGTCCAAGCGTATATGTAGCTCCCCCACCATGAACATTAGCAAAAGTCAACATATCAGCAGCTTTATAGGTTTCTAATTCTACTGGTTTATTACATGAAGCTTATAATAACTTTAATGCTAGCAAAAATGTCAGACACTTTGTTACCGAATGCTATACAAGTAAGTGCTGCAATTCTTGCTGGGCTTTTTAAACTTATAAACAGCCTTTGATTCACTACCACTTTCAACCATTTTTCTGATCTTTTTTATTTGTACTTTGTCCATTTACGAAGACTACAGTTGTTTACAAAGCAACTTTCACACCGAAACCAGCAGTGATTTCTACTAAAATTGTACCATTGGAACTAAGAGGGGTACCTGAGAAAGGTACGCCCTGTTCCGGTGCAGATTGCTCTCTTTACTTCCTGCAGTCACCCATAAAACCAGTAATTAAAACTAAAGCATCTGCATATCTTAGAATGGTAATTTTTCTGCCATTGACTTTGACGCTGCCTAAAAAACCTTTAGAGGTTCTCTCAATATCCGCTCTGAGTATATGTTGAAAAAGTAAAGTGATAGAATGCAGCCTTGACTAACGCCTCGTTTTACGTAAAACCAGTAACTTAATTGTTCTGCCATTGACTTTGACGCTGTCTTAAAAACCTTAAAAGGTTCTCTCAATATCCGCTCCGAGTATATGTTGAAAAAGTAAAGTGATAGAATGCAGCCCTGACTAACGCCTCGTTTTACATAAAACCAGTAACTTAATCTTTAAGTGGTTCACACTACTGCCTTCTGTTCGTTGTACAAATTATTAATCACTTCATCATTTTGATATGTACGTTTCATTTCGGTCATTATATTCCAAATCAAATCATGTAAAACCACCTTAAAGGCTTTGTTAATACAAATATATATTGTTTTATTAAACTCGAGTTTTAACTCCCTTTTTCATTAGTCATCTAATATTTAAAATTTGGTCTCTTGTTGCTTTCCTTCTACCAAAACCAGTTCGTTCCTCGTTTATCTCTTGGTTTAGGCTTTACTTGCATTGTACCAGCGGTACTTTTAAGTAGAATATTACTGCAGTTACATATTAAGCCAATTTTTCTGTTGTTAATACATGTACAGGCTATTTTTGGCGCTGGGAAGTCTGTTACCTTTGTGTATGTTGAAACAGATTGTATACAGTAAATTACATCATAGATAAGTCTTCTTGTTAAGCCTCATCATCCTAAGATCTGAAAAATTTGGTAAGGCTAACTGGAAAGGATTTTGACAGTTTCTTGGTAATATTTGTTGCGGTTCAGTTTTTAAAAATTCCGCTTCTGATGCTGTAATGAAATTAAGAAAACGGTTGGCATTAAAATATTTGTACCATGTCTTAATCACAAAGTCAAACCTCTTTCCGTGGCTCAGTGGTTATTGTTCTTCTGTTATTGCTTCTCCAAATAATTTCCATCTTCAATTTCCACACGCTGGGACTGATAAACCTCCGTTTCTTTTAGACAGGCTAACAATAGGTATGAAAGTGTAATATCTGATGCTAAATATTGTTATTTTGAGAGAGGTTGTGAATTTATTTCTTCACAAAAACTTTGAAGTTGTGATTGCAGGAAGATTTGCAACACTGAAAATTCTGAACTTTATGCCCTACGCCTTTTGATGGTGAAGCATACTCAAGAAACTAGATAAAATATTGCTGGAGCTAAGATCGGTACCTAAATTCGGTGTGACCTGAAACCCCTTCCTAATCTGATCCTGAGCGTTAACGTTGTTTTAGCTTTTATTCTTTTAATTCCTTCAAAAATGTATGGTAGCACTACATTCTTTTCTTTAAGGGGTAATATAAATGAAAAACCTTCTCAGAAAAACCCATTATTTCTTTGTAGGATTTAACCTCTATGGTCAATCCTCTTCATCTATTCCTTGCTTTATTTTCCTGGATTTTTATTTTATTTTGCACCTTAACGAACTTCAGTGTCATAAAAGCTACCACAATTTCTCTTCTTTCACATTATAACAATTTTTTTTAATTCGTTCATATACTACGAACAAAGCAAAGTTAAATTTTTCGCGCTAAACTGAAGTGAGACTAGCCTCGCTTAGTGTATCACTGCAATGTATTTAATGTTCCTTCAAAATTATTGAGACTAATTTACACTTACAACTAAACCACACTAACTAACAAACAACATTGCTTTCCAAATGCTATGCTATGTTCAGTGAAATTTTTAGCATGATTTTAGGCGGATTTAAATTAGAAACCAATACCTCTGTGGCTTGTCTGCCCAGGAATCATGTAAAGAGACTAAAAAACCTTTCCCTCGTATTTGGGTACACTTCTGTCACTATTTCACTGTCTACATGATATTATTTAGCTAGGCAACAAAACGACGTTGCAGAAAATCCTCTTTTTTTTGTCTGTTTTGGAACCCTCAAGGATCAGGCATGGCAAATTTGATAAGAATAGCTTTGTGTGAGATAAATCGATGCACAATCAACAAAGCATAAATATCAACTGCATTGAAGACAATTTTCAAGCTTTATCTACTCACTGGTTCTGCTTTTGATTCATCTTTGTATCCTTTCCCTCTCACTCAATTCCTCTTAAAGTATCCTTTCTCTTTGACATGTTTTTCTTTAACGTCATGCCTCTCACTACACTGCACAACCTTCTCTATAATCTCTTCAAATTCATGACATACAAAGTACAATAATGTTTCAGCTGTTTCAACCAACCTCAGAGGAGACAGGATGTCAATGTTTAAAGACTATGTCGGATATACAATGACGCAGGATCTGTCACGGAAAAAGTTGCTGCAAGACAAGTGTTGTTTACACGATTTCAAACCACGTAGTCTTATCTGAGACCTTCGACATCCTATATTGTTACGGCCTTCCTCCTCTGTAGCATAATCTTCTGGTACCTTAACAAAATAGTCATATAGTGTTTCGGACAACGCAAAAGTACAGTTCTTAAAGTTTTTTATGTGACCACCATCTTATTGTGGACACTTTTGGGGAATAGTGAATCCTTCTCTATTCATTCTCTCTTACTAGACCCCAAAAAGAACCGGCATGATTCCTCAAAGAGGGAAAATAGCGTCACGGATGCTAAAGGGGGCCCACATGCCTCTTTTAAAAGGACTGAAGACACAGGAAGACTGGACCTGACATCGTTAATGGTAACACCAGCTCTACCTTTGGTCATATTTTCTTTTATGCTAACCATTGTTCTTTGGCTTTAAACCATGCTTCAAATTTCTTATTAAATAATAAAGGTTCAAATCTCTTAAACATACAGTGCACCTACTAAGAAAAAGAATTTAACCTTATTTCAGAATTGATATAATTTCACTGGGTGAAATTGTTCTATTCTTGCCTTTACGAAAAATTCTCTCTTAAATTATTTCAATTAAAGAGTTGCAAAAATATCGACAAGAATACAAATTCCTCCTCCGCAACTTTACACCTAATAACTAATCGCATGGGACCTCCTTTCCTGATCAAATAGCCGAACACCTTCCTATTTACCCAATTTGAAAGTAAGTCATTCTTTAGAAATTTTAAGACGTATTCACATGGGACTTTCTTTCTTTCTTCCTGAGAATATTAATGCATTATAATACGTTACCAACGGTCATTTGATTATAAAAGCTTGTACAGTATTTGTAGCATTATTGCTTGATGATCGAAATATCGTGAAACTATTAGTTGCAATCATAGTTTTTATTTTTTGTGTTTTACCTTATGTAAATTGTTCTGCTATATGCTTTAAGCACTTTTTGATACGAATACACAAAATTACACACACACACACACATATATATATATATATATATATATATATATATATATTTATATATATATGATTTAAATATACCAATTTCATGCAGGATCTAGTGTAATTTGCTATCGAATTCTACTATCATGTGGCTGGAAGAAATATAGGTATGCTTTACCTCTACTTTCTTCCATACCGACATTTTTACCATACAATGCACGTAAACTCGAAAGCTACTGACGATTATTGCTTTGAAATAACCTATCAGATTCTTTTTTTCACAGTTATTGACAAATACCAATGAATTCCTTTTGAATTTTAATTGCACGGACAAGTCAGTCATTAGATAGTGGCTATTGACGTCAATATAATAACACATATATTATTTATGTGTTTTTATAAAAGTCTACTTTCTACCCTTAATCAGAAT
>RDPX01000087.1:2379604-2392571 GCA_003991215.1 Morbakka virulenta | reverse complement strand
TCACTCCTCTTGAACTGGAGATCCTTGTTCAAGCTGGTAATGAATTTCAGTCTCTGTCTTCCTCTACTTTTCTTTCCTTCAATCTTCCCTGTTAACACCAAGTTTTCCATTCCTTCACATCTCATTGCATGATCCAGAAACTGCAGTTGTCTTTTTCTAATTACCTTCATCAACTTTCGTTTCGTTCCTGCTCTCTCTAATGCCACTTCATTGCTCACTTTGTCAGTCCAAGATATTCTAAGAATTCTTCTCAGGAACCACATTTCCACTGCTTCTATTCGTTTCTTCATGCTTTCATTGATGGTCCAAGCATCACACCCATAAAGCAAAACAGACCACACATAACATTCTAGGACTCGAATCTTAGTTTTTACTTGCGGCTTCCTGTTCTTGAAAAACTAAACTCATTTTACTTAAAGCATCCTTCGCTAAAGTGATTCGTTTCTTTATTTTAGGTGCTTAACTCTAGAATTAAAGTGTTCTTTAATAGGTAATTTTTATTTGCATCAATGGCATGAAGTAATAGCAGCTTGCTTTCTTCCGTATCAACTTGTGTGTGTGTTCACTGTACATTTAAAAAGTAGGCACTCTTGATATTTAATTTTTGCTTTTTTTAATTACATTAAAGAAAAAGAAGAATGAAAAAAGAAAGAGGAGAAGAATATAAAGAAGAATATAAAGAAAGAAGAAGAAGAAGAAGAAGAAGGGGAAGAAGAGGAATAGTAATTTCAATAACAATTCGCATTCCTGCATTTTCAAATATGTGATTTTCCAGAATTCCTGTAATGCCGTAACACTAATATTTAGTTTTTTCTTGCATAAAGTTTCTTCTAAAGTACTGTTAATTGGTTTCTCTGTTAGTGTTGTGTATGCACAAAATTCTTGCCATGCAAGCATGGAATTATTTTTGAGTTTCTTGAAAAAGTTGTCTTGCCATGTAGAAGAAAGACAAGTAAAAACTCTTCTTATTTGCCTTTGAACCTGTTGTCAGAATGTGGCCCAGAGTATTACTGTACTGAAACACTAATAAATAAACACTTTAGCTCAATTAGCCATGAAATCAAAGTTTAGTTTAAGTTTCTGGCAGCTGATGAGGTTTACTATTCGACAAATGAGCTCATGGAAAATAAGCTCAGAGCCAGGATCCTGTTACTTAAACGAAATATAACAGGAAGGACCTGTATGGAATTAGTATGTATTAATAATGGATGAGTTAGCTTGTTAGAATAACTGAGAATATGATAAATATTATCTACATCCTCAATTAGCCTCCTTCGTTTAGAATGGGTGAAGTTAGTGATCATATTTTGAATTCAACTACTTTGTTACTTTGGCAATGCAGGTGCTAACTTGATAATCTTGCGCAACTTGGCCTGACCATATTTCTTCTTGTCATAGTGAATTAATTGTTACGTTTGGGACAGAGTTTGTGAAAAGCAAAGGACCGTTTCCAAAGTGAAAATGCTAGTGTTACCTTTTAATTCTTTAAGACCAAAAAATCGTTATGAAGACATCAAAACAGGCGGTTCTAGTTTCTAGCTAAACTGTAAATTATCGCAACCATAGAGCGTGTGACATCAGTATAGAAAATAGAGTCAATACAAATCAGATCACATTCCTAAAATATCGTAACTGCACCGACAATTTTTCTTAACACACATAGTTATTTTTTCTGACTTTCTTTCTCAGGATACTCATGAATAAATGATGATCTCCTTCCGACCGGTTGACATTTTTGCTTACTGGGTCAGGAACTTTTATTCATAAGCTCTTCCATGTTTCCAACTTCAAAGACCAATAGTTAATAATTCGGTTGGTGTTTACTCAGGCGGGGAGCATTCATTTCTCATAAATACATTCTGGAAAACAGCGCCTTACTTCCTTGCTGACACTGGAATCACAGGTTTAAGGGTGTAGGATAGTGGCAGGTGCTAGAGCAGATATTGAGTGATGTGCCTACCAGGCTTGGCCCTTGAACTGCAGGTAAATAGCACAGCTCCCTGCCTTCGATAGAATAATTGTGCACAGGCTTCAGCTCTCCCATTTTCTGTAGGGTGGACTGGACTCTTCAGTTTTGGCCAGCAACCAGTCTAGGAGAAGGAAATATAACTCTAATATAACACCATTAGTTCAGCCTGGAGTATCTATCCAGTCCCAAGCTCGTATAAACTGGTAGAGTTGACGTCTGGTGTCTGTCGGTCTTAAAACTTTAAAAGACAAACCATTAAACACGGTTGATCAAATAAGTCTTACTTAGGCTTAGACTTAGATCCTCCAACATCTGGAGATGCATCTGGCAGCAATCGACTTTCACCGAACTCTGTCATTAGCCTGTCTTTCAACTCCAGTATAAGTAAGAAATAAGAATGTTAGAAAATGCTAGAAGGTCACTGGTAACTGATCCATAGTGGGAAGATCTCTCTGCTATAGATGAGTGAATGAGGGTTTGAGTCTTGACCTTGAATGTTGGTAGCATGACTGGTCGAGGTAGAAAATTGGCAGCATTAGTGAAAGAGAAACGAATTGATACCTCTGGTGTTCAGGAGACAGGGTAGGCAAGAGCAAAAGCTCGCTTGATAGGTGATTAATTCAACCTATTTTACAATGGCACAAGTAACAGTATGAATGGATTGGGATAATTTTACACCAGAATCTACAAGACCAAACACTTGCAGTCAACAGGAGATCTTTCAGAATAATGAGAATATAACTAGTATTAACAAAGAGAGAGGCTAACGTGATGTCAGTGAATGAACCTCAATTTGGATGTGCAGAGGACGAAAAGACGGCATTTGGGGAAGACCTAGATACCGTGCTACAATCTATTGGTGTTGTAGAATGTTTGGTACTAATGGGCGACTTAAATGGTCATTTGGGGAAATATTGGACCGGCATGGCGGGATGGCATGTTGGTTTTGCATATGGAGAACGGAACGAGTCAGGAAAATTGATACTACAATGCGCCCAGATGTACAACCTGGCTATGTGCAACACCTATTTTGAGAAAAAGAAAGAACATTTCATAACGTATTTTAGTGGAAACAGGCAGTAAATGGTTGATTATATCTTGATGTGTAGAGAAAATTTGAGATTTGTGTAAGACTGCAAGGTGCTACTAAGGCAATCTGTTGCCACTCAGCGTCGCTCTTCAGTCCTAGAAATGGAGATGAGAAAGCCTGGAAGAAAAAATTGGCGACCAACAGATAAGAGCATTCGGCAGTGAAACTTGAAGAAAAATGAATTTAAGCTCGACTTCATACCTAGGCTGACGAAGGCAATATATGACCTTTTGGACGACCCATATTCGGCATAGGAGAACAAAGTCATTAACATAGCCAAAAATGTGCTAGGTGAATGGAGAGCTAGAAAATATATTGAAAAAGAGACTTGGTGGTGGGACCAACAGGGTAAGAAGGAAATATAAGCTGAAAAGGATTCTTTTAAGAAGTGTAGAAATAAGTGTATGCTGAGGGCACAAAGAGGCGTTTTAATTATCAGTGGCCAGCCACCGGTGGAAGGCAATGGCAAACCACCACCGTAAAATGCCAAGAAAGTCATGTTAATGCACAGAAAAAAGTCCAACACTAACAGCGTGAAGGGGACTAGCAAGACTAGCACCTCGCTCGGTAGGACTATCCATGTTCGACAGGTGGACTCCGACCGTCATCCAGATACTGTCAGAAACAAACACACGCGAAGGATCGGTACGTGGAATGTGAGGACTTTGTACCAACCCGGGAAACTACACAACATCAAACAAGAAATGCATAGGCTNCTATTTTACAATGGCACAAGTAACAGTATGAATGGATTGGGATAATTTTACACCAGAATCTACAAGACCAAACACTTGCAGTCAACAGGAGATCTTTCAGAATAATGAGAATATAACTAGTATTAACAAAGAGAGAGGCTAACGTGATGTCAGTGAATGAACCTCAATTTGGATGTGCAGAGGACGAAAAGACGGCATTTGGGGAAGACCTAGATACCGTGCTACAATCTATTGGTGTTGTAGAATGTTTGGTACTAATGGGCGACTTAAATGGTCATTTGGGGAAATATTGGACCGGCATGGCGGGATGGCATGTTGGTTTTGCATATGGAGAACGGAACGAGTCAGGAAAATTGATACTACAATGCGCCCAGATGTACAACCTGGCTATGTGCAACACCTATTTTGAGAAAAAGAAAGAACATTTCATAACGTATTTTAGTGGAAACAGGCAGTAAATGGTTGATTATATCTTGATGTGTAGAGAAAATTTGAGATTTGTGTAAGACTGCAAGGTGCTACTAAGGCAATCTGTTGCCACTCAGCGTCGCTCTTCAGTCCTAGAAATGGAGATGAGAAAGCCTGGAAGAAAAAATTGGCGACCAACAGATAAGAGCATTCGGCAGTGAAACTTGAAGAAAAATGAATTTAAGCTCGACTTCATACCTAGGCTGACGAAGGCAATATATGACCTTTTGGACGACCCATATTCGGCATAGGAGAACAAAGTCATTAACATAGCCAAAAATGTGCTAGGTGAATGGAGAGCTAGAAAATATATTGAAAAAGAGACTTGGTGGTGGGACCAACAGGGTAAGAAGGAAATATAAGCTGAAAAGGATTCTTTTAAGAAGTGTAGAAATAAGTGTAGTGAACAAAATAAAAAGCTTTAAAACAAGCTGTTGCCGAAGACAAAAAATAGGAAGTATGCTGAAATGTATCTATTTGTTAGGGATATGCACAAGCATGTTACGAGCAAAGTTAGAGCAAGAATTGGACATACTGGCTATTTTGAGGTGAAAATGGGGCTCCACCAGGGTTAGGCCTGCATGTGACGGAAATAAAAATGCTTTGATGGAGTCAGGGACTGTACAGAGAAGACAGGTTAAGAAAGAATAAAATCAAGAGCAATGCGGAAGTCACTCTGATCACGAGCTATATTACTAAGAGACGCTTGTCATGGTATGGCCATATTATGTGCCGAGATAAGGACCATATAACCAGAAGTTCACTGTAAATGAAGGTCGCGGGTATCCATCCACGAGGTAGATGTAAATTGAGATGAATGGATGAAATTAACTCTGACCTGCAAAAATATGACATTAAACTGGGCATTGCTTTAGACAGGGAAAAGTGATCAACAGTGGTATCCAATGTCGATATCAGCAATGGTATAAGACAGACAAGGTAGACAAGGTAAACAAGCCCTTTTATGTTTCTTAGGGCACAAGACTTAATGCTTGAAGAAGAAATAAATATAGGAGAACTATAAAAACATTCATGATCTGAGCACGCTGGTAATCAAATGCGGTGTATTGTTTGTGTCAAATCAAAACCACTAATTTAGAGAATATCTCTTTCAGTGTAAGTTATCCGTGCTACCTTTGACAGGACGGCTTTACGTTCAGCTGTAGAGGAAATTCTCTTGTAGGCACTTGGTGAATACAAGAGTAAAACGTTAAAGATTGATACCTCCAGTGCACATGAGTAAAACAAGGCTAGTAAACAAATGATTTAGAAGCATCAAGTTCTACCTTTTATTGTCTCACTTTCGCTTTCAATTTCTGATGACAAGTTTACCTATGAAACTAGGCTTTGCCGTAGAAATAATCCAACTACAATGATATATAAGATAGAGGAAGCCGTCTCAATCTTTAAACAACCTCTGTTCTACTATTTATTTAGCAATGAACACTTTTTTACAAAATGTTTAGCTTCATCTTGCAAAGGAAGGCCAAGAAAGGGTGCCACCTATTTGCTTATTTGATGCTCCTAATTATGTCAACTAGACAGGAATATAAAGAATTACACCAACAGTACCTGTGATCCTCAGAACTCGTTGCACTTTGTTAAAAGCTGCCATATAATTAACTACTGAAGTCTGGTGTTTTTTGAATTGCCATTTGAAATGCCTTTAAATATTAAACTTTATCTCATTTAGGAAATGAGTTATTATACCATGTATATTTTCTTATACGAAAAGAGTGTATAGTTTGCACAAAAATAGAAAAATAGCTTTTCTTGTATAGTCTTGTGCAAAGTAATGTGAACAATACTTTAAAAATGCAAATATTCTTATCGATTAGAAAATAGAGTTAATATGTAAAAACCTTCTCTAGTCAATGCCAAAACGAGTAAAAATGGTAATAAAGGCAAAGGGTGGTTATATAAAATATTAACTTTGTTGAATAAAAAAACGAGTAAAAATGGTAATAAAGGCAAAGGGTGGTTATATAAAATATTAACTTTGTTGAATAAATGTTAAAAATCAAGCTGTAATAGATTAAATAAAAGAAAGGGTTTTTCCTTGAAATTTTTGGTTTTTTCGACTGTGTTCACATTAAGTTGCACAAGACTGTACCAGCTCAGTTTTTTTGCTTCTTGTATGACTTGTTTCTACCAACATCTTCATTCATGTCTAGTTGCTGTTTCTAGTTTCAATAAATCTTTCCAAGAAGAGAATTTCTTTTCTGGAACAGTTAGGATGAAACTCTTTGACTCCTGAGCGCTTTCCTTTGTCATATGGCTTGGATGTGTTAATGTCTAAGGTTGATTTCTAAGCATGTTTTTCTTAAGTGCCATGCAACGCGTTATGCTTTGTATGCTACTTAACCAGCAATATAATATTCTCTATCACCTATCTCTCATCATATGTACCAAATCTCCAGCTTTTACCTTTTCCTTCTCACTTGCCGATATATACTTTTTAATATGGCAGTTGAGACTTTCCAAGTATGTTAATCTTTGTCTTCCTCTGCTTCTTTTGCCTTCAATACGACCTGTAAGGGTAAGATTTTCTAGTCGTTCCTTTCTCATCATATGTCCGATAAACCTCATCTGCCTTTCACGGATTGTTTTTATCAGACACCTTTCTGCTCCATCTTTCCTCAAAACTGCTTCATTTGTTTGATGGTTTACCCATGATATTTTCATCATTTTCCAGTAAAACATTATTTCAACAGCTTCTAGTCTCTTTTGCATTGATTGTGATATTTTCCAGCACTCATGGCCATATAACAGAGAAGATGTTACATAATCTTCCAGTACCCTCTCCTTTGTAACCATTGACATTTTGCTATGTTTCAATATCGTCCATAACCTTTCAAAAGTATCTTTTGAAATACCTATCCTTCTCGTGATTTCCAGATAACACTTTCCACCTTTCCATTCTTTGTTACATAGCTATATATGTTTATATAATATTATCTACACATAATAGCTTGAACAGATGCTGGGACCACAATGTTTTGTTAAGAAATATCGATAGATACCTTTTCGGAGTATTCGTTCAGTTTGTCAAACATTCTTGGTGAAAATTGCCATCTGATAAACTCTAAAGTGGAAAAGATACAAAAACGGTTTGGTGCTCTACAGAAACTTGTCAATTGAACATTGTTTGATAAAAACCGACCTGTTAAGCTACAGATTGAATGTCGCTGTAACTTTCGGAGGCTCGTAAAAACAATAATCATTAAAAATTAACCTTTTGTTGGTTGTGTGTTGTAAGCAAATATATGTACTACATCTTTTAACTCACATGCCCCTACAGAATAACTTTTCTGTATCCGTTCAGTCGCAATTTTTCTGCTTTACCAAAAGCGTATGAGAAGCTTTAATAGCAGTCTTTGTTTCACACACACACACACACACACACACACACATACACACACCCACCAAGAATTCCTCTCACTGAGAAACCCGTATATTATTTTACCAGCAAGAAGTAAGTCGAATAAGTCTTTCCAGTCTTACTAATTTCTGAACTCTAGCTTTGCTATTTTTCATTCCGTATATTCCCAAATGGTTCTTCAACAGTATTCTAAAAATCAATTTGTGTGTGCAAGTAAATATTGGATCACCTAAAGTGAAGGCTAGGCAATAGAAATCAAACCTGAATGCACGAGCTGCACCAACAATTTCTAACACCTAGTGGAAGCCAGGTGGTTTTATGATTTATTCCTGCTGTTTTTACTCTTGCTTGACTTGTCCTTAAATTACCATGAAGCTCCAATTCCCATATATCGGGTTGCAGTATCAAATGTCATGTGTGAAGTGAGGGTGCACAGAATTCAACCAAATTATGCAAGAATGCAAGCTGACTTTTCTTTCTTTATCACCTTAAGGCCGAATTTAGACACCACAGGTGCTTGCTGCAACAGATCTTGAAATTTGCTGTCCAAAGTTTTAAATGCCAAAAAAGAGTTTTACTCACGATATTAAAATTGAAAACACATAAACATTATACGTACTGAATAAAGATGACTAGGTAATATTTACGCCTGTTATTGTTGATAAAATATTACCTTTATACTTTATGTTTAATTTTTACAAGTGTAACCTATTACGAATAGTCGAACTGATAATTGTTACAGACGAAATGCCCCAAAAGAAAATTTTGGACAATTGTTTCATATCCAGCTGCCAAATTTATTCTCTGTGTTAACTTACTCTTTATGAAGAAGAAACAACCTTTGTTGCTAGAGCTCCTGCACCAATGATAAAATATTGCCCAGACTGAGCAAACAAAATATTCTGATATCTTTTACAGCTGCACACATAGAAGACGTAAGTTATCGTGTTTTCGTAGTTCAGTTGTAGGTAAACAAAGGGAATATCCTAGACCGATATTTTGTTCCTTTTTTCGTCCATTTCAAAAAAAAAAATAAAGAAAATTCTATAGAAATTTATTAGGAGAAATTCTTCTACTATATTGATTCTTAAGTCACAGAAATAAAAACTTGTGAACTTGAGATTTGATTAGAATTTTAAGTTCTACGGACAATGAGCATTTGGTATTTCATAGCATTTCCAGGTTATTTCGTTATTTACGTACGTATAAAAAAAAATTAAATGTTGTGTGAGAATTGTTATATCTATCAGTAGTAACTGCTTCAAAACAGGTTCATAAAAGGAAGTGATTTCCCCAATAAACACCATATGTCACAGGTGCATTTTGAGTAATAATCTCTCTTTTTCATCTTTTGTAATTGTATTCAGAATTTTAATTGGTCCTGGCCCTTTCGTGTGAAAAGCAGACAGGATCAAACAAAGTAAGAATTTCAGCTGAAATCGAAATTCGTTATGCACAATCTTTTTAAACTGATTACGGTGACGACGCAAAGCAATACTTGTGTATAGGAGTCTATGTTAAATTTTGTATGATCGTGCAGCACCAAAATATTCCGGCCTGCTTACAGAAAAATGCATGAATTCAATGGCACTGTCCGATCAGATGTTATAGGCAAATTAATCATTGGAACATTTCCTGTGTTGATTATCGTATCGTTAATAGGAAATGGCTTTACAATTTACTTCACTGTTCGCCACAGGACATTTCAATCACCAATAAAGCCACTGACCTTAAATATATGCGTATGTAATATTCTAATATCAACGATTCCTACAGGATTCTTTCTAATGGAACTCATAGCAAAAACATGGCTTTTTGGAGAAAGAGTCTGTGATATGGTCGCTATTCTACAATATTCAGCCTTGTGTTCATCTAACTTTACGTTAGCCCTTTTATCTTATGAGAGAAATAAATGCGTTCGTTATCCCCTGCTGTGGAAAGTTCGTAAACGTTTTAGAAACATATTATTGATGTTTTTTTCTTGGATGCTTGGTATTTTTGTAGCAATTGGATTTACTATCTTTGAGGAAAATTGGATGAAGACAAAGCTGGGAGAATTCTGCAGTGTGATATGGATCTTTCAAGGATTGGGAAATGACGTTGCATTTTACTATTATCTATTTATGTTTCTGTTATTACATGTACTGCCTTCAGTGATTTCAGTTTTTTACTACATAAAATTGGCTCTCTACTTCTACCGTAGTCATAGTATAAAAAACAGAAACTACTCAAATGCCTCTCTTGCTCCTGGTCCTAAATACGAGAAAATCAGAACATTAACTGTAATTGTGTTGATGTTTCAAATATGTTGGCTACCATCATATATTCAAGAATTGTTATTGCTGAAAAATGTAGAAGGAAGCGTGTCAATTTATAATATACAGATTATTAACTCACTGGTGGTTATTTTAGGTTACGGTCATTCTGTGATACATCCATTAGTGTATCCTATCAGTTCAAGAAAATACCGTCGATGCTATCAAAGAGTATTTCGGTCAAAATGCTTCTTTTGTAAGATAAAGAATCGAATTGCAGTAGTCTCAGTCAAAAGTGACCAATCTTCAGGAGTTAACAACGAATAGACCTTGCTTCTGATTGCTAATTTCCACAAGGATGTGAAATGGCTACAAGATATCCCCTTTGCAAATTTATTAATAATCATCTATCAGGTTAATCTAACTTCTCCATAAATAAAAAAGTTAAATTTCAAGGAAGAACATCAAGTTGGCAAATGGTAGTGTAAACTATGGGTTGTACTTTGGTGATTGTTGATTAATATTGTTTGACAGATAGTGAGAAAAATGTAAGCTTAAATTTATAATGAAGATCGTACCATCCTCTTCAATATCAGCAAGCCACTTTATCAAATCTATCTGCAGAAATTTATTGCAGTTTGTTCACTGTCACTGGAAAATTCTGCATGAACATTTGAGATTTTGAGAAAGATGTATCACTGGAGATCACATTATTTACAGCAAACAGACATTAAATCAATACTGCAACTTTCCAGTGCTGTTATACGTATTGTATAATAACTTTTACAGAGCAATATAAAGGGAAAAATGTACAGAAAGTTATATATTATTCTGGTATCACCTTTACATAATGCTAAGCATTGTTAAATTTTATTTGTAGCTAATTAACATTTATCATTTCATTTTAGCATTATATATATATATATTGATGATATGTAAAGACAGTTATCTTTTCTATGTGTTTACCTTTCTTGCTATCTTGTTATTTTAGTAAAATACCCGATTATCAGCTGAATAGTTTTCACTCAATGACCCAAACATTTTTTTTCGCCTATCTGCACAAAATTCTTTAAGCAGTTCTCATGTACAATCACATAAATTGTCGTAGTTTAGCATGGTAATGTTTCATACTCCAAGATTCCTATATCACTCAAAAAGATAATAATAAATTCTTGTCTCATGTTTGGAACCTTTTCAGCAGAACTATTTATCAATTGCTTTAAGACGCGTACTCTAGGTTTTCAAAAAAAGAGGAGCCGTGGCTTAAAGCTTACTGTAGTTGCACAGTGATCAAGAGATTCCTGGTTCGATTTTTCGAACGGGCAAAGAGAATTTGGAACCTTACAAAAGAAAAATCCATTGCTTGGTGTGAGGAAAAGCAGCTGTCCAAGAAACTCCTCTCTGCCAAAACAAAGATCCTCTGAAAGGCATCATCTGAGCTCCAAGTGCTGGGGAAAAATAACGTTAAAACCAAAAATGCTCTAGGTTTTCAACTTATCTTTTAGACTGCTTTTCCTGCCTCGAACATTTTTTACTTTTAAGGGGCAAGTAACTAAATAATCGAGCTGATCAAATTAATATGCTCAACGAATGGAGAGTTCAAACCCATTTGGCCAACATACCGCTTTCTTCTGTGAACGTTCTAGCAATGTTTATTGGTTACAATTTGTCTTAAAAGAGGCTGAAGTACTATTATTGCTTGTTTTGGTCAAAAATAGTTTCATGTACTTTTAATAAATTCAGATTGGTTCCCTGACCTTTAAATATGTTTTTCGATTAATGTTTCTTGCTTTTTCTAAACAATGACTCTGGGTTTTTTTCATAGTTTTTGTATGCTACCCAAGGAAAATCGTCTTTTTTTCGAAGAAATTTTCATTATGCTTTTTTGCTCTAATTCGTAAGTAGTTTGTTCTTGTTATCAACTCATGCACCTGTGAACTTGAAGTTGGAGTAATGTTTTAAACTTGTCTTGATTGTTTTTTTAGTTTTAAGAGATATTTTAAGTGATTTCCATACAGAAAAAGTGTCTGACATTTAAAAAATTTGATATACAAAAGGAAAGAGAAATTCAAGAAATGGAGCAATGTTTCTTCCCAATTGCAGCTATCACAGTTTATTTTCAAGGACATTTTTAATTCATCATGGTTGTCTAGTGCTGATAAAAGTCAATTGGCTTTTTATGATTTTAAGTGGTAGTATTCAAAATAAATTGAGGCTATATCTGGGCTCAATTCATTCGATATTCTGGTTGGCACTGTTATTAATTATTGCAAGAACTTTTTCAAAAGACTACTTTTCAAGTTATTAAGGTTGTTAATTTGGATGAAGTCTAATTTCAGGCCTCCAAGGATGATTATCACTTCTTTTCAAAGAAAATAAATGTTACAAGCTCGTTGAGATTTTTGGTAACTGTTTCGTGAAATACTTGGCGCTGGTAGAGCGTTCAAATGTTTTAAAAGTCAAGAGAATACTAGCTTTGTAAGAATTGGTTATTTCTAACCAACTTGCTTTAATATCTGAAAAATCTTAACCTTTTCTTCAAGCATTTCAAATGTTATTCCTGATATCTGGAGAACCATAAATGCTACATTCTTCTTTTCTGTACTTAAAATTGAACCTCTGAGGAATGCAACTCAGGCACTGTTGCCAAATACATGAAAATTCATGTGACTAGAAATTAATCCATATTTTTATAAGAATTTAAAACCTACAATTTACTGTCTTTGTTTTCAAGAATTCGTTAAATATTTTGAAATAAAATTTAAGAACTAAGGAGTTTCATCATATTATAATTCAGGGGATAACACCTCAGAGACAGTTGTCTGCCTGCTGCTCGGTTGGTTATATTCCTTTTACAGCAAATTTTAATAATTCAATGATAGCAAAAAAATAATAATATTTAATAATTGTCCTTACTAAGTCAATATTTTCACAGGAGCATACCTAATAATCATATAGTTAAAATTGCCAAGTCACACACTTCCGCTATTTTCACTAGTATCAAATCAAGGGCGTGCTCTCTCTCTCTCTCTCTCTCTCTCTCTCTCTCTCTCTCTCTATCTCTCCCTCTCTCCCTCTCTCTCTCCC
>RDPX01000087.1:2352708-2366106 GCA_003991215.1 Morbakka virulenta | reverse complement strand
AAAGTTTAATCTTTGCTTGTGCTCTAGAGTTGTTCGCTATTTTTGGAAGCGTTTCTCTTTCTTCCATGGGGGTTTGTTCGGTGATACTAAGTTCGCGCAAAATTTCCGTGCGTGCATTTGCGATGTTCTCCCTATTGTTCTCGATAAAAGTTAGGTAACCTTGGTCTACACTAGGTTGGCCAATTTCAACTGGATTTCGTACTCCACGAATCATATTTTCAACTTCAGCTGCACTCGTTAAAGGGACATTCAAAACAAGCTCTCGTTCAGGGTTTCCACCATCTACACCTACTTCTTCAATTTCATTACCACTTTCCTCCCCTACAATATTCGCATCCGATCTCCTTACCTCATCTCTTATTTGATCAATTTGAGCTTCAGTCAGACGTTTGTGATTTAGAATATCTCGCCGTATATTTGCTAATTTATTAGCATCTATATTTCTTCGTATATCAGTTCCTACTATTTTGCGCCATTCATTGTAAGTCTGTTCGGTTAAATTTCTCATTGGTCTTAACTGAGAAGTGTAATAAGCTCTCAAAACATTTCTATAATCCTCAATGGACCATTTCGTTCTTTTTTCTTTTTGTTTTTGGGGTATCACTGGAGGATCAGGGTTAGGAATATCCTGGTTCTGATTACCTACCAAATCATTTTTTGAGGAGTTTATTCCAGTCGTATATTTTTCGACCTCAGGCTGGTTTCCTCCTGAGGGACGCGACCCTTGGTTATCCGCGCGACGGCCGATGCGGTATGATTTATTTCTTCTGGTTTGCATTTTGTTTATAAATTGGTTTATGTAAGGTTTTCCTTCCCTGGTATTTTTATTGTGACACCATCACTAGGGAGGTTGCCAACCAAGGCTAAAGAGCCCCCCCAACCCATGAGGCATACTTAACCCCGCCGGATGCCAATCGGGTACTTTAAAGTATCGGGGTAGGCTGACAGGTGCTACACCTTGCCCAAGGGTGACCTGGAGGTAGTTGTGACAAAGGGGAACCTCATTCACCCACGTCGAAACTCCACAACCGGATGCAGTTTAATGTCAATACCCAGGACATTTATTATTATTAGTAGTATTATTATTATTATTATTATTATTATTATTATTATTATTATTATATTCTCTTTCTTTGGTTTTTTTTTTGACTTGTAAGTTAAGATCAAACACCGGGCTACTACCAGTAGCCTAGGGTGAGTGAAATTGAAAGTTCTTGTTTTCATTATTTTGTAATTTAAGTTTTTCAGGAGAAAGGAACGAATAATATTTCTATCATGTAACAGGATAATTCACGAACAATGAACTTCTTTATACTGCAGGGATAGGCATAAATAACAAGACTAATCACAAACATTGATTATGAATTTTCAACGTGACATACAGAAAGTAGACTAAACAAAAAAAAACGAAACAAAAACAAAACCAAACAAAAATTGATACACTAAACAATCATTGCTAGAACTTCACGAACATTAAATATATTTTTAACACACAAAAAGGAAATAGTTTGGTTTCAGATGGTTTAGTTTCAAATGGTCTCCTTTACATACTCAATGCTCTTCTTAGTAGATGTGCCGTACTATTTAAAACTATCTTTTGTATCTCATATAAGGAGGGGGTTCCTGGGATTTTCTCTAACAATTGTTTTGTTCCCTTTTTTATCATGCCTAGTGGACCTACCACAACTGGTATTGTGGTCGTTTTGAGGTGCCACATTTTTGGGATCTCTATCTCCAAATCTTTGTATTTGGGGAGTTTCTCAAACACTTTGGCAGATACATTTCTATCTGACGGCACACTCATGTAAATCAGGAGACAGGTGTTGTTTGTCTTGTCTTTGATGACAATGTCAGGTCGATTGGCCTGAATAGAGCGGTCAGTGTGAATTGGGAAATCCCACAAGATGGTGCAATTTTCTCCTTCTATTACTGGTTCAGGGTGGTGTTCGTACCACTTACAGGTATTGGTATCAATATCAAAGTGTTGGAAGATTTTCCAGTGAAGATACTGACCAACCCTGTCGTTTCGATTTTTGTACTCTACCGGTGTTACGGTAGAGCAGCCCGAAACTAGATGGTCAATCGTCTCTACTTTATCATCACAGAACCTGCACGTTGCGTCGGCGCCACTATGTAAAACATTAGCCTAGTAATTTCGCGTGAATAAGCTTTGGTCTTGCGCAGCAAGAATAGAACCTTCAGTTTCACCTTTCAGTCCAGAGCTCGAGAGCCACTGATAGGTTGCGATTTTATCTACATTAGCGTTATTGGCTCGAGTCGTAAATTGTCAGTGGAGAGGTTTCTCTTGCCACTTAGATTCAAGCTGTTTCAAACCAGGTTTTTTTGCTAATTTTTTAGCCTTATTATTATTATTATTATTTTTATTATCATAAAATGATGGCATTAACAATTGATAAATATAGCAATACTAACAATGTATGTATCTTTAGAAGTTTCACACAATTCTGCTATATATGCTTATACCAACATACCGGATGAAAAACCGGTATTTGAACTAAAAAGTAGCATAGTAGAAGTATATTTTCACATCGGTTAATGATAAGAAGGCTTTAATATGACAATAAAGTAAAATAAACAAAGACCTGTTTCTGCTAGGTCAAATATGGTAGATGTGGTTCTAATATTTCCAAAAAAACACTAAGCCTCACTGTCTCTTAGCAAAGCACCTACAGAAAATACGTACTGACCACAATTCTCAAGCAAAGTTTAATCCCTGCAGGAAGCCAGCGAAATCCTTTTCTTTCTATCAAACACATTGCTTCATTTAGTAAATACAGTAACATCTTGATGAACGCAACTTGAATAAAGTCTGTGGCATATCATTAACTATTCAATCATAACAGCTCTGATAGTAATCATATTGATATTCAAAAAAATACAATAGAAAAACAAGATTGTAATATTTACACTGTTGGACATTTTGCAGAAAAAATCTTGGTGAAGGACTTTTGTGATATTTTTTCTATTGAGGGGAAAATTCAGTGAAAAAAATTTAACAATCCTGGCCAATCCTGTTTTTAGATAGAACAGCCAGATTTTCCTGATACAATTAGTCAGACAGAAATATTTGATATAGCTTTTTAAGTACTTATGAATCATGTCGGGTTTCCATCCTTAGGTAGTTCGAAAGAGCAGTCACTTAAGGTATTGAAAGTTAAAATTCTTTTAATTTAAATACTTTAGTGGAACACGTATTTTAAAGTGAAAATATTTGGTGCAAAAAATTGAAAATGTTTTTTAGCTCTTTTTATGAAAATATTGACTTTTGTGTATTTTTTTTTGAAATTTTGCTTTGCACTGAAAAATAGTTGGATGTAAAATATTTTGAAAATGCAGTCTGCTGAGACTTGTTTTATTAAGAAGCAATTCAGGTTGAAAATTTTTCAGAACAGGTATTTCAAGATTTCTCGATCTGGCATTAAGTCGTTGTTTCTATGAAAAGTTTCATGTAAGCCTATAAACCTTGCATATATGCTTTCTTCGAACTAGGTATGCAATGATAGGGATTTATTTTAAGTGGAATTGCAATCAAAAAATAGCTTTTACAACCTGTATAGTTTAAGAATATTGTTCAAATGACTCATCTTTTTGAAACAGCTGATCATATATACCCCAAGGATGGTTCAGATACGGTACGGAATAATTTTACCATCATCTGTAGTTTTTTCATATACAATTTTGACATCCTAGCTTCTAAATCGAAAACTTTAAAGAAAAGAAATTGAAAAAAAGGAAACATAATGATCGGTCTGTTTATGTCGTGAAGAACCAGTATAAAGTAGGAGAGTGACGTATGGAGCAAGAGTAAAAGAAATCAGGAGATAAGCAGACAAACAAACAGATGGACGTTTCAAATAAACTAGTCTAATAATAGATCTCGCAGCAAATAAATCCTCTAGAAAATCCTTAATCCTTAAATCCTCTTATCTTATATGTTTTGACTTGTTTTCTAATGGTCTTAATGAGGTAACATTGTTTTTTCTACATTTTTAGCTGACTGTAAAAAAGTGGGAAATTCCTTGGCTAACATTCTTGTAAGCAATGATCTGAGTGGCTATCGACTAGATCAGGAAGATTAAATTGGAACCAGTAAGAAATGATAAAAACCACAAATTACGCTAAAAAAGTAGCAAGCTACTTCCTGATTAAAGGTATAGACAGAAAAATTTCTACCAATTCATTTTTACTACTGTTGAGACTGTAGCTAGAATAAACTATTACTGGTGCGTTTCATATATTGACAATATTAATTTTGACGCAAAAAGCGTAAAGATGATTCCTTTCTTGCATATTTCGAAAGTACAAGATGTGATTCATATTCAACTTTAGTGTTTCTTTTTCAAAATTGATTTATTTCTAAGCATTGTTCAAGTTAATTTAAAAGACAAGATTAAGCTGCCAACTCTTTACAACAGCTTGTACTTGTATTGATATTGGTGTGCTTTTAATACCGTCACAAAAGCCTTTACGAAAACTGCCCCAACGGCATCTGCTAACATCATCAAGGCAATTACTATTACTCTTTCCAATACTAATGCAAGAGGAGCACTACTGAAAAAACTGCTCCTATCACGCCCACACCTGCGATTCCATTGCTACAATCTGGCTATAACATTACTCCAATGACTGGCGCGTAACAGGTATATTACGATTATATGAATACCAAAGTATGACTACAAGAATCACCAAAGCTGCCTCAATGAGCAATAATCTCTATTATTAGCAAACTACAAAGTATTCCACCTGCCAATAATCTATATGAATCATCATACTTTACCCCCTAGTAGAGGACGTTTGAAGGACATACATTGCATCTTACAACATGGGACTTCAGGAAACAAGCCAGGTTGAATTTTATTCTTATGGATGTATTGGTCTTGGCTTATTTCTCGTGAGGTGCCTTCTCCCAATAGGGGTCCAAACTGTTTACAAATATTAGCAGTCGATAGTTAGTGATAGTTTATTGTCTGTTATTCAGAAATGGTAATTGTATACAAAACCTAAGTTTAAACTATTTTGATAAAGTGGTGTTGTCGCTGAGGTCACACAGTGTTCAATCTCAACATATTTGCATGATGTTTTTACGGAGAACTTCACCAAAATTAGTATTTAAAAATCAAACGTAATGTCATTCTCTCAGTCTCTGCCTCGGTTTCTTTTCGTAAAAAATGTAGAGGGACAAAAACCACAGGAATGTCAAAATGGAGCTCTGATTGTTGATTACGCGTCAGGACTCAAATTCATCTAAGTCATGCTGGTTGTAGCTCTTGTGTGAAATCTCAGCTCTGTGACGATTCTGTTTACAACTAGTTGGGTCATTCAGTGCAATCAAAGAGAGCAAGACCCAAAGAATAATTAACAGTAACTTTAAAAGTTTAATGACGAATGCACAGATTGCTTCTATTGGATACCAATCTGTGTTTTTATTGAAAATTTAAAGACCAACTGGGTATAATTGTTCCATTGAACATGCACCTTCTGCTTTTTCATCCACCCCTTAATAAAAGCTGATAACATTAAATTGTTACCTTTAGTTTTTCTGAAAATATTTCGTTGAAATCTACGAAAGAAATCAAAGCTATTACTCTTTGTGTTGATATTTCAATACCGCTACACACACCCTTTTGGCCTTTAGATAATCTGATATTTAAAAGTTTTGAACTACTTTTAAAATTATTGCAGGAAAACGACTCCCCCTTAGGTTTCTTTGCGATTGGGATCATTGTGATGGTATGGTAATTTCTTATATTAACGAATAGCTAAAGGATTTTACATAAAATCTGCTCAAAAGATTTCAAAATGGCATTTAATATCTTATGGAGTTGGAGTACCAAAATTTCAAATGAGGAAATGTATCGATATTTTTTATTTGAAAACTTAAGAGAACGACAAAGCCAGAATGTTCTTTTCTCAGAGGAATTAATCCATTGCTTTCTATATGGAAGATTTGCAACTGGTGCCAAGAAAAATAGTACTGATATTGCAGAATGGCGTGATGAAGAACGAGGTCAAACAATGATTGGTAAGAAAGCACTCCAAATGCCTCGATATTTTTTTGCGGTATAATTTTCATTGAATTGTCTACTTAAAAAAGTATCATCATTTTTGCTTTATAAATACAAGACTTTTTACCGACTGATTTGTTTATATTATTGCTTTTACTCTTCAGAGATGTTTATAGATTTAATTATTCATTAACATAGAAAAATGAGATCCACTAATTATCACAGGTCCAAAACAAATTAATGCAATATTGATGTAAAGTTGAGTTTTAAGGATGTCTTTGATATCAGAAACTGATACAATTTCATACATTTACGCTAATGTACATAAATACTGATCTCGTCAGCAGAAACTAATATTTTCCAATCTCCAACTTTGTTTGTAATTTTCTCTACTATATATGACATGCATGCAAAACATTTCCATTTAACATTCAAAAAAATATTTTTGCGATGGGCAATAAAATGAAAACTAAAATAAAAATATCGTCAAATATCTTTTAAATCCAGATCTTTGTGAAAAGAATTAATGAGATAAAATGTACATATATACTGTCTATTACTTACGAACTATAAGAGACAATATCAAATAGACTACAGAGATGTATTAAATTTATCATAGTTAATATCAAGTAAAAATAATATTTAACAAAATTTAAGCAATTTTTTAAGGCCTTTGAGCTGTCTGAATAAGATAATTTGTATCTTAACATTGATAAATTGAACAATGTACCTTATTTTTTGGGGTTCAAACTGAATATTTGCAGCATCGGATCTTTTAACATTTTCGCAGATTTACTAGTTCTCGTTGCATCAGCTTGATATGTACGGAAAGCATATTATTAGGAAAATTCCCTTCAGCGTTTGCATATTTACAGGTCCCTTCGATTTGTTAAATAATACCAATTTTGGAAGACAGAGAAGACATTAACAGCCTGACCCCTTAAGCTAGTTTTTTATGAAAAAGATGGATTTCGGTAAAAAAAAAACAAAATAGGGTGTTTTAACCTACTCAAACACTCACTGTCAAATATCTTGCTGCCATCCTAAATAAACTAACCCTTGCAGTTTTATTTAAAATGATTTAATGATATCAAACGCATAGATATTATTCAGTCTTCAAAATTTCACAGGAACTTATATTTATTTATATGTATATATATATAACATGTTGCCATGAATAAATGGAGCCAACAAGGTTTAGTTTGATGCAAAATTTTTCGACATGACTGTCATCTTCAGGCAATTACAATATCTGAAAAACAGAAAAAAACGAACAACTTTTGAGTTTTAGCTATCTACAAAGACAGAAGTGCTAATACAGACCAGCAGCTACAGCTAGAGCTAGAAGACCAAGGCTGAAAGCAGAAATATGATTAGAGATCAGACAACATACTGATTACATTACTGAATTCGTCCTTAGTGTTTATCTGGGGTTTCAGCTCTCGAATAAGGAGGGCCTCTAGGGNATATATTTATATGTATATATATATATATATATATATATATATATATATATATAACATGTTGCCATGAATAAATGGAGCCAACAAGGTTTAGTTTGATGCAAAATTTTTCGACATGACTGTCATCTTCAGGCAATTACAATATCTGAAAAACAGAAAAAAACGAACAACTTTTGAGTTTTAGCTATCTACAAAGACAGAAGTGCTAATACAGACCAGCAGCTACAGCTAGAGCTAGAAGACCAAGGCTGAAAGCAGAAATATGATTAGAGATCAGACAACATACTGATTACATTACTGAATTCGTCCTTAGTGTTTATCTGGGGTTTCAGCTCTCGAATAAGGAGGGCCTCTAGGGTCAACAGGTGGTTCTTTCCTCGTACAGGTGTCTGGAGGATATCCATATTTTCTTCGGTGAGAGTGACATTACATTTGGTTGCATACAGCTTCGTGGGGCCAGTGCGTTGGGCGTGCTCTTTAAAGCGAGACTGGAGATGTCGACTAGTCTCGCCAACATGGCAAGCGTGACAGCGTGGACATGTGATACGATACACCAGGCTGCTTTTGAGCATTTTCCCTACCAAAGGCTTTAACGAGGGGAGAACTGTCTTGAGTTTCCTCAAGGTCATAATGACAGAGACTTGGTTTTTTACATAATGGAGAGCACGTGCGTAATCCTCAATGCATTTTCCACAATACTGCACCAAGAGAGGGACTACGGGATTTCTTTTGTTTAGGAGAGGGATCAGAAGAATCAGATTGTAAGCTTTCTCTCCATATTGAATCAAGAGTTTGTTTTATGATATGTTTGTAGAAAGAGGGTGGGTATTTGGGGGTTTTTCCAGTATGTGTTTGGCATTGGTCAAGCTGTCATGGAAATTCTGCCATGAACTACATGCTCTGTGAATTTTGTAAACAAAACCGGACACCACGGATCGCTTGTATCATTTGGTTGCTAACGCATGATAATTCATGATTAATCCTGTGTCGGTGGGTTTTGCATACCCGGTTGACAACAGCTTGCCTGTTTCTTGATCGTGAATAATTTCCATGCCAATATACGGGAGTTTATGGTTTTTCTCAGTTTCGAGAGTGAATTGTAGGTTTGGGTGCAGATTATTTATCTCCTCAAGCTTTTGCTTGACTTGCGGACGCTTAACATGTTAATATGCTAACATGTTGTTTTAAAGTATTACAAAAGCCAATGAAGCGAGGTTTATTCGTCTCTTAATGTCAGCACTTGAGCCAGGAATGAGACTACCAAGGAATACAAACTCATCAACCTTTTCAACGGGTGTACCTTCAGTGATTGTGTTGGAACTGGAGGTCTTAAATCCTTTTTATTAATTCTAGATGGAGGAACAAGTTGATCTTCAACTCTTTTGGCGGTGGTAAAATGATATTATCCTCATAAGTCTGTATCATCTGCATAATGCTATTTCTGGGTGCTGGAATGGGTCGTTCTTGAAACTGTACTGACATTAGAATGAGATATGGCTGCACAATCTGTTGAACACTCCGTTTATTCTGCTTCAATAGCAATTTAAGAACCTCTGATTTATTTAATTTTTAAATTTCTCCCTTGTTCATATTTATATTCTGATTATATTACATTTTTTTACAATAATCACCACCATATCGAATCATCAAATCGTTGCATCTAAAACTGATTTTAGCTGACAATTTATCTAATTCTCTATTATTTGTATTAATTTCAAGCATTATTCTTTCAAATGGATCACCAGAATCCACTGGTTTTTTCTTTGCCTTTGTGTCATCTATGAATTCATATTTAATTTCTTTTATTATTTTTTTTAAATTTCTTTTCTCTCACAAAATTCTGTTTTCATAATAATATCACTCTTTTTTTACTATTGATAAAATGAAAGATTGAAATTCAAATTTTAATTCATAACAAATCATAAATTGGTTTAAAGATAAAATTAGTCTTTTTTGTCAGTTTTATCAGGTGTTGTTTGATTAGAAGTTCAATACATACATCCCCTATATCTTGTAATTGGGTTCATAAAGGAACCAGTTTCGTATGTTAACCTTACGGTATTGCAAAACGTGACAGACTCTATATTTTTGATTAAATCTCACATAACCTTACATATGTTATCCCTTTTTTTAAAACTGTATCTAAGTGTTTGCTTAGATCCTTTTCATCAGTGTTGGCTCGTAAAGTGTAAAATCACCGTATTTTTTTTCACAAGTTAGACGATTACTATTCAAGGATTTCAATTCTTATATCTACACATTTAGATTTTTAATAATCACTGTATCTGTCTCAGCAGCTTGTTTGTTTAATTCTTTATTTTGTATATATTTATATATATATAAATTTAGCTAATATTGATATTAGGTACATATACTTACAATATATTTATTTATATATATATCAATTTATATATATATATATATAAATATATATACATTATAAGTATATGTTTCATCTAATTCTATTATTTTTATTACTTTCAACCATTATTCAAATTACCCTCATGGATCATCATAATTTAATTTCTGCTTTTTCGTGGGTCTAGTATCATCTAAGATGTAGTATAGAAGGTATTCAACCTGTTTCCTGTTTGATTTAGCTTACACTATTATGTTACAAAAATTATTTGCATTACGTATGACGTATTTCAATTTTTTTAAAAACCAAAACACCACTATTCATTACGTCAACCAATTTTTCAGATTCTTTTTCGTCCATCATATCTAAAAGTTGATAAATATACTGTTCAGTCATTATACTTACCATAAATAATAATTTTTGATATAGTTTATATATTTAAGGCTTTAAACAAATATGGGATATATATATATAAATATATGTAGTTTTGTGTATTCGTATCAAAAAGTGCTTAATGCATATAGCATGACAATATACATAAGGTAAAACAGGAAAAATAAGAACTATGATCGAAATATCGTGAAACTATTAGTTGCAATCATAGTTCTTATTTTTCGTGTTTTATCTTATGTTTATATATATAATATAAGTAGCATTTACTTACAATTGTGTAAAGCACAATATATAGCTGGTAAGTATAACGACCGACTCTTTCAATTAAAAGTATTTTTATTTGACTTTATTGGTTTTATTGAATCGACACGTCCGTATGACAAATAAGACAGCAATTTGCAACACTAACGAACATCAAAGAGTAACGAAGGGTGGTGGGAGTTCCAAAGAATTTTTTACTAGGTGAATATGTTCATGATGAAGGCAACTGTTACTTAATTTTTGACAAACAACTGAATACTTGTATCAGATCTCTGACAAGCAATAGAAAAGTGGCTGCTGAGATCAGACAGTGGAAGAAAGAATAACAAACTCCACTTTAACAATGCGCCAATCCTGTGAAGGGAAAACGTGTATATCAAAGAAGAAAGATACAAGTTCTGAAAAGAACTGTCAGATTCTATGAGCCCCTTCCCCCTTTCCCTCATCAGTAACGTACTGTCCAGCAGCACTGAGTCCTAGTGAAGATCCTAAACAGAGGGACCCCTGCCGCCATATAGTTACTGATAACTCCCATTGTGATGCTTCAAAAAAATTGGGGACATAATAAAGTAAAATGAGAGAAAAACCAGTGTCCAACCAAAGGTATGTTTAAGATGAGTAAGAGTGCTTGTGGAATATAATACGATTTTGGAAGCCTGGCTAACCGAAGTCCAAATGTTTAATCATGATTTGTTGACTTAAAAAACTAATTTAATTGATGTATAGTCGTAAAGTTAGATCTGGAGTCCTGCTGATAAGAAAAACTTCTACTTTGGAAATGAAAGAAGCGGGAAAGAACGATACAGTACATTCTGGGAAACATGACAATGCACAGGGTAACAAGTGTTTTATGCAAGCAATATCATCCTCATTTTTGTGTAAAAGAATTGAGCATCCCGAAGACTTTACTGAAATTAATCTGTCACCATTTTACCTATGCAGCTATGTATATATACTAGACAGAAAAGGAGATTAAGGTTTAACGTGTAATGAGTAATTTTATATGTAATGTGTACCCGTATTTATCCTGAATTGGCGAGAGTTAGCCATAAAAGGACGGAGTAATAGTGTCAGGTCAAAATTTGACTTATAAGTAACTCCTTTGATAAGCAGAACTGTGTAAAGTTTTCAGGACGGTGATCGATTATTTTATTCAAGTGATGTTTAATGTGAACAACACTGGCACCTTGAGAAAGCATGCGTTGAACCAGAGGCTTTGACCCAGGGATAAAATGCTCCACCATGAGTGAAGATCTACCGATTCACACGTGGTATGTTACTACTCAAATGAGGCATCCTGACAATATCGAAAGGAAAGTCGTCGCGCTTGTCATATAATTTATAAACAGTTTCTGGTCCACAATAGTTGTTCAACTGCCAAAAATGTTCAACTTTCAATTCAAGTTCTGGTGGATATATTTCATGCTCAGATTGACCAAACATGTTACCATCATTAATTGCACAGAGATCGTTGATAAACCTCATGGTAGAATGGAAATGACGGGCCTTACTTTTGTTGGTTTCAATAAGTGCATTAATGTAAGCGCGTTCATGGGAATAGAGAAAAAGGTTTGCCCAAAATGGTGCAGGATCGATTCCCATTCGAATTCCAATAGCTTGGCGTATGATAATGTTTCCGACTTGAAAAAATGAGTTTTCAATAAGGTGCTTTATAGCAACGTTCAGGGAATACTTTGTGAAACCCGCAGAGTTCTTCTGTTTCTTTCCCCAAAATGGTATACCAGAGGATGAGAGGCGAATACAATTTTTGTCACCACCCTCAAACACCAAATCAATGAAGCCTGATAAATGTGATGGTAGACGGCAAAAAACTCAACAAACGTTTAGAACTGTCAGTTTCATGTTTTCACAATCGTCAGCTAAACATAATGAACATTTTCTCTCCAGCGTATCTAGTTATAACTAGAACAAATTACAAAAGGTATAAAATTACCCTCATGGGATTCACATAATTGGTACAATTGAATATGCAGTAATAAAAAGATTTTTTAATTGCTTTATCACACCTAGTCCTTTAATTTATAATTAGCTAAGAGGAATTTATTTAAGTCTCTACATTTTGCAATGAATTCACTTTGTTAGTGTAATTAAGCATCTCGAATTTGTCCCGCAAACAAAGGTTGCACTTTTTCGATTTGTGGAAATAGGGCTGCGCTTGAGTAATTACCGACAATTTCATGGTGTGGGTGGTGTTCTTTTCTTTCAGGTCCCATATCTACGATGAAACGGTTGTGCAGTTTCTGTACTTCTTATTTCTCAATGATTGCTTATGTCCGTTGTATATTGTCTTGAAATCTTTATCGGTCAACCCAATATCAACTTCCTTCTGGACATCAGGCGCACTAACTTCGCATTTATATATGACTGATTTTTCTCTACAGTCATCGTCCAAAGGGCATTCATCTTCTTTTTTGCAGTTACATGGTAACTCTGCTGATGGATAAGGGCGATGTATCTTTTTATTGTGGGAGTTGATGATTTTCCCAACATTATCAGTGCAGCTGTGGCTCACTTTCATGTTCTTGCGATTGAAAAGCTTGTGTAGGCGGCTTGTTGGTGGAAAATGTTTACCAACTAGGTTCAGAAATCTGCGTGTGATGTTGGTAGACAAATTTTTGCTAAATAATGGGTTAAACCATATAATGCTTCTTGTACGATTTCTCCTTCTGGTGTGTACCGGGTCTGGATTGTAATTCAGCTTGGTATTGTGGTATCCACTTTTTTTTTTAATGAATCTTCATAGGTGGTTTTTGGTTGGTTAAAATTGCTTCGTTTGATGAGTTTTTATGTATATGTACATGTATATGTATATGTATATGTATATGTATATGTACATGTATATGTATATGTATATGTATATGTATATGTATATGTA
>RDPX01000087.1:2297293-2348694 GCA_003991215.1 Morbakka virulenta | reverse complement strand
GTGTAATTAACTATGTCACTTTTAAAGTTGACTGATGTTTTGGATTTGAACCTTGAAAGAACAAAGTTAACTTTACTGTCTTATAAATCTTTGGTATAATTATATATTAGTTTTGGTATTTTATGCATATACCATATGTATTTTTAGTGCGTTTGTTGCTACCTTTTATTTGAAAAAGGGTAAGATAAAATATTTAAAATTAGAGAATAATTATTGTTGTTGGCACATTAATTATTGGTGGCACTTATTAATTTACTAGGCAACTCCTTTATCATTTTTTCTGCCCTGAGTGTAAGTCAACGCCTTTAGCAAAACATAAGATCAGAAATTAAAATTAGTTTTTAAAAACACTTTCAAGAAAATTAAAATTGGTTTCCCGTGTCCGAATATTTTGCTGAAAAGTAATGCAGTATTATGTTCAACTAAGACAAATTGTAACGCACATGGCAAGTACTATATTAGGATACTAAATGTATGCATTACGTCGTAGTGATTTTAAAGCCCCTTTGATGATACAAAAGTTCCCACGTAAGTTTTTGTTTCATTAACACAGACGTAGTTAGTTGTCTGGAAAGATATTGCATCATATACGTAAACTGTTTTTCTATTCCATTGTGTTGAGTATAGAGAGTGCATGTGATACGCTGTTCAAAATAAGGTTTTTCCTTCTTCTAGGAAAACTCAAGCGATTGAGAAACTTTTAGGAAATCTATGTCTTTGCTACCTAATGTAAAAGGTTAGGGAAAAATACTGTAATTAACTGTGGATAAAATACTCTTCAACTTCTAATATCATAGCTATATGGTTGATACATGGATAGATATAAATCAAAGTGGTTTATGACCTATACGACATAGGTCATCATTCCAACGTTAGACTATCTGATGGTTGATGGAGTCATGACGTTTTTTAGGCCCAATTTGATAATAGATGAGCGTTCTGCCTCTAAAAACTACTTTCCTATCTGTACGGAAAGAAAGAAGTGCCTTATTGTATAAAAATTACTGCGTGATGGAATGGTAATGCCTTAACCTACAGCAGTGGTGCCTGCCATTAGTGTGGTGATGGCTTAAGCCTGTACCCCTATATTGGATTCTAATAACCGTTATCTACAACAACTGATTAATGAGTAATTAACTAATGAAAGTTTGCTTTCCATATGTAGTATTTTTTTCGTTCATATCCAAAGTAAGCATTGGGAATTATCACTAAGAAAACATGTTAATTTGTGGCACAATGGCACCCCTTTTGCTTTTATGTAAGAGACCTGAGACTGCATATCGGGTCAGGGTTTTGGATGGCATTACTTATTTGATATTTTTTTGATATACGTTTATAGTTTTTAAACTTCTGAATTGCTAAGGGCTGCATTATGTTTAATGATTCTAATAGGACATCTGTGGTCAAAACCTTGGATATCTGTTTCGTCAAGCAAATCAACTTTTGAATGTCATTTCATGTATTTTTTCATAGAGTTTGCAAAAGGCTTTCAAGAAGATATATTTCTGCAACCGATAACTTTAGCAAATGTTTGCAAACCATCAGAATTTATAATTGCTCCGTCAACTGTACCAGGATGTAGATTTGGATTGTTCACCACTCAGTGGGTAAAAGAAAAAACCAATATAGGTGTTTTTGGAGGAGAAATGGTTCTTCCACATCAATTATCAATGCAATTAGTGAAAGATCATATGTGGGAGGTAAGTGTTATTATATATTCAGTACTTTAACAGGAAATTGTACATGATTAGGTTGTATTTCATTTGCTGGTACATTGCATTTATACGTGTATATATAGGTATATATGTGTATATATATGTATATATAGATATCAAAGTCAAATCTGAATATGTTTATCAAATATTTTGGCAACTTTTTTGTTGGCTTGTTCTTATCTGTTTCTGAGAAGGTGGATCTTTGTGGAAATAAGTGCTAGATTTTCCAGAGAAATATTCAGCATTTTCTAATAATCTTGAAAATTCTTGACTTTGTGGACTCAGAGGAAGCCAAACATGTAAAAATTTCATCATGTCTTGAGTTGTAAGCTTTTTCTGAGCTTGTCAGAAAAAAACTTGCGACTAAAGATATGATAAAGCTCTTACATCAATCAGCAATATCTTTGCCTATTAAAAGCATAGAATTTTGCAAGCTGACCACTAGAAGCTTCCTTGAAACAAAAATCAAGTTTCTCGCACGTAATAGTATCCTTTACCTTAGACCTTAGTTCCTCCTGTCCTATACAGGACATAGGGCATCAAGATGTCTCCACCGGACTCGATCTTCAGCCACGGCTTGAGCAGTTCTGACAGACAGTCCTCGAATATGTAAATCGTCTATGAAGGTTGACCCCCATGTGCTCGTAGGTCTGCCACGCTTCCTTTTTCCTTCCACCGGCTTCCATGTTGTTGCTTGTCTGGCATGTCTTCCAGGTGGTAACCTTAGAATATGTCCTGCTAACAGCCACCTCCTTTCTTCTACCATTCTATGTAGCTGTGTTTGTTCTGTCCTTCTGTAAATTTCTTCATTTGTTATCCTGTCTCTCCATGTAATTCCCAAAATTCTTCTGAGATTTTCCAGGTGAAAGGAGTTTAGCTTCCGCTCCAAGTTTCACTTGCATAGAGAGCTGTGAAAATAACTATTGCTCTGTATAGCTTTATCGTGATTTTGGTGTTCACCTGCCGTGATTTCCATACATTTGCCATAGATCTAACTGTTGAGTTGTGCTTGGTGTTTGCTAATGTTCATTACTTTACTCTTACCTTCGTTTATCCTAAGGCCAACCTTTGAACTTGCGGTTTGTAGTCTATTTGCCATAACTTGACACATCCTAATATCACGACCCACTAATGCCACGTAATGGTATACTGCAATGATAGTTGCAGAAGAGGATACCTTAAGANGTGCTTGGTGTTTGCTAATGTTCATTACTTTACTCTTACCTTCATTTATCCTAAGGCCAACCTTTGAACTTGCGGTTTGTAGTCTATTTGCCATAACTTGACACATCCTAATATCACGACCCACTAATGCCACGTAATGGTATACTGCAATGATAGTTGCAGAAGAGGATACCTTAAGACTTGGAGACTTGTAAATACAATGTGTCGGAAAGGTTCCTCAATGTATAAGAGCGAAGTAGGCACCTCAAACACGAACAGCTTAGAAACAGTCTAAAAGTAAAATTATACAAATAGAAAATTTGAGAAGTAGGAAAGAGGTAACAGTTTTTCCATACTGTAATTGTGTTGAAATAATAATGCTTAATTCTTAAGGACTAATTGTGTTTCAGAGCAATTCACGTTTTCTACTGGCACAAAAATTCCACTTATTTTTTTACAGGGAAACTTCTTATAAAAAGCTAAAGCTCTTGTAAAAGACCCAGCATTTGAAAACAGATAAAATAACTGCATGTTTATGAAACTTCTGAGCAAATGTTTCAATATTTCTTTCAAATCTAGACAATTAATAATACTTTCTAAACAAATTTTTTATTGCAAAAAGTCAATCAGAAATAATTGAAATTTTTCTAACCTTTACGAGTGAAACGTTGCTTTAAGCTTGTTTGAACTGTCTGCAAAATGTATTACTGTTATATAAAAGTCATTTAAAGTGTCTCTCTAAAATCTGTAACGGTATCATAAATTCTATTACCTATAATCTTTGCCACAGCGACAGAAAATTCATATGATTGAATTCTTGAAAATAAAATTGTTACAGTTGCAGAAATAAGAACAATAAAAAACTCCAGCTTATTACTTTGTAATAACCATTTATAGCAGTGGTTACCAACCTTGGGGTCGCGACCTCATTTGGGGTCGCGAGATGCTAGGATGGAGTCGCCGGGTGAAAGACGAAATATTGTATAGGACATGAATACAAGGCGCTGTTACAACTCAATTAAAAGTGTTTTTTGCAGATTGTATGACTAAATCATGTCTAAATTTAATAAAAACTTAATAAAACAACATCGTGCTTTAGTGTTGATAAGACGGGCTCCCTTAATTTTCACTCCGTCACTGAATGCATGCAACTGTGCAAGCTGTACGTTGTGAACTACAACTATGTGTATGTGCAATTCCATACTGGCCTTGACGACTTTTCCTGAGAAATTTCATAAAAATAAAGCGTTGGGGTTGCTTGTTTCAAAGGCTTAAATTTTGGGGTCGCGTGACGGGAAAGGTTGGGAACCCCTGATTTATAGTGCAGCTCAAAAAGCTGCAGAAATATCGTGCACTCTCAATTATTGAAAATATTTGGCAAGATAACAGCAAATTTAGGTAACTTAATAATTGCATAAAGGTAGAGAAATGTCCAAATCCGAGACTTAAAAATAACATGGAAAAACAGTTCCATCATCTTCCCTATCTATTTTTTTAGAGCTGTACTTTAAATTAGCAAAATAGCCATTTACAGTTCATCTTGAAAACCTGAAGAAATATCGTATACTTGGAAATATCAATAATCTTTAGCAAAATGACAGCAAGTTTAAATAATTTAATACTTGCATTAAATAAAAGAAACGTCATGATCTCAGAGATAAAATCAACAGAAATATACTGTTTTGTTATCTATGCCTATATCCTACAAAGATAAATAATCACTTTTAATCTAACCTGTCTAGCAACGAGTAGCCTTCTCTCTCCAGATTAAGTGCAGGCGCGTAGCGTGGTAATTTTTAGAGCAGGGAAGGATTCTGGAATTAGGATACTTATATCAATAAAAAATAAAATGATGACGGTAAGGAAGTTATTAAAAGCAACGCATTAGTAGAAAGGTAGAGGATGTTGTAGTGAAAAAATGGGGGTGCTAAATGGAAGAATTTTTTAATAAGGTTCAAGTTTAAAATGTTTAAAACCAACAAACCAACTAAAACGGTCAAATCTGTTAATAATGTGCACCTGTACAAAAAGAAAACTATTGAAAAAGAATTAGTTTGACAACCAAAATATTTTTCTATTTTATGAAGTTTGTACAGCAAGATGCTCGTCAATGCCTATAACCTGGGGTCAAATTTTAATAAAACAACCAATAAGACTCTCTTGAGCAAATGTAACTACGACCTTGAGCCTACCAATGAGCCTGCCTATAAGACGAATTTGTTTTATCGCTAGGGAAAGAGGGTCTACCTATAGCCACTCTATGGTCTCTGACTTCTTCTTCTTCTGCTTCTTCTTTTTCTTCTCCTTTCGGCCTTTTCCAACGGGTCAGGTCGGCCGCTCGGCTCAGTCTCCTCCACTTTCTCCAGCCTTTGGTGTCCTCCATCTTTGCTTGAACTTCCTCCATATCCCTCTTGATGACACCCTTCCACCGCACCTTTTGCCTTCCTCTACTACTCTTGCCTTCTACCTTGCTGTATGGTCACTGACTGTTTGGTTTTGAATGAAAACTAAATTTCTTGTTATTCTCAGTTGTAAGCGTTCAAGCTCCTTAAAGTTACATCCATGAAACTATTTGGAGGGAACTCAGAGGCTCACCGAAACTTTGGCCGTACCTGTACACGTATAGCCTGTATTTGGATAACAAGGGTTAATCTTATGTTTTGGTTGTTCAAAATACCTTACATAATGAAACTTAGAATTTTATAAGGATTGACTTTCACAAAAGTTTGTTCATACCCTCGGATAGTCAGACGAATCGCCAAAGCAAGCTGAAAGAGCGATAGATAGTTCAAATACACGACAAGGCCCAAACACAGTGGCGACATTTGGTAAGGATTTTTTAAAAGCAAATGTGAAACTATCATTCTCACAATGATTTCGTATATTTCTTTCGCCTTTCACAAATTACTGGAAAACTACAACAGTACTGTTTTTGGTCTTCCTGGAGTTTGATTTTCAAATTTATGGCTCTCAAAAAAACCCCATAAGACAACTTGGTGCAGGCATATGGAGCAGTGGAATTGTTTATTTAGATATATGTATACAAGATCTCGTGTCTGTATTCTCTGTTTATATGGGCTAATTGACATTGAATTTAATAAAGAATATTTGAAGACTCGCTATTCTTAGAAAGGCGAATCACGATTAGTTATTTATTCTAATCTAATTAGTTACTTATACTTATAGATACTTATTCAGCAATGCTTTGCCCAGTTTCTCCTTCTGGCCTTGACCTTCAAATTATGACATTCCAAAATATTCACGCTACAGGTAGGTAGACAGCAACTTTTCCTATTTCTATACTTTGTTTTTGTTTTCATCTCAGGTATTTGATAACAACGGTTCCCTTTTGCATTTTATCAACGCCAGTTTTGGGAGTGAGGAGAATTGGCTATGTTACATTAACTGTGCACGAAATGACGAAGAACAAAATGTTGATCTCGTTCAGTATAACAGATTCCTTTACTATCGCGCCAATAAAGATATTCCCCCTGGCCATGAACTTTTGGTTTGGTACTCAAATTCCTTTCATTTATTTCTTGGAATACCGGAAGAAGATATAGGTGGAGCCGATATAAGGAGGAAAAAAGGTTAGTGTAAATCTATACCAATGAAAATTCAATTTTCTGTGGTCCAAACTTTCTAAGAAATCTAAAGAATTATTGCCATAACAAGTTAATTCATACTCGTCAAACTAATTTTATTATGTCGCAAATGTATCAGAAAATTGGTACAAACTACATACTAACCACATGTCTAGTTTGGTCAACAACTGTTTGTCCTTCGCTGAATACTCCGAGATAGGTCCCACATTTTTTAATCCCTAAGTGTAAAGTATATAAAATTAAGGAGAGCTTTAATAAATGCGAAAATTGCTATTTTGATAACCACTGATAAAAGAAGTCGCATCAGTTCTAGAGGGAAATCTCCACTTGAAAAATCCGAACATTCTAAAACAGTTCATATAACCCTTAAATTGGCGCCGGAAACCTATTATACATTGCTACCTCAGGGATGACGTAGAGATTTACGGTGAAAGGCAGAACGTAGACTGTTAAAAAAAACATGTAAATTATTTATAATCTATGCTTTTCACATTTGGAGTTGGTTAGTTTCCTGTAACACTTTTCAAACACACACTTTGCGCTCTTACGAAGAAATAGATGCTATATCAATAAGAACTGTACAAAAACGTCGTACATGTATTCAAGTTTCAACTGTATAAATCATAATGTGTGCGAAAATTTCAAAGGGTATTTCGAAGTTATGAAAAACAGGACAAGAAATAAAGGGAACATGTTAAAACTACCCCGTCTGAAACTGGAGTCTACGAAGAAAAGTTTTAGATTTCTTGGGGCAAAATTATATAATGAACTGCCAATTGAAGTTCGAAGTGCGACCTCGACAAAAGAATTTATAGTTTTATTGGACAAAGTTTTTAAAGTTTCTATCTAAGTAAAGAATGATTTTATATTATTGTACACATCTAATTTTAGCTTCTAAATACAAATTAAACTGACAACAGTCGAAACTCTCAGGCGGGTTTAGAATATCACATACAATCTTCCAAGTTAAACTTCAGTGGATCGATTGAGGTTTTAAATTTTTTCAGATTTCGAATCTGTGAGTAAATCAGATTTCAAAAATAATTTTTGTTATTTTCCTTTTAAGCTTAAAATAGGACCCATTTGACAACAGACGTTTTTGTAAATATGTATGTATTTCTAAAATTTTTGAATTGGTTATCCTGTATAAAGTTCGTAAATAATAATAATAATAATAATAATAATAATAATAATAATAATAATAATAAATGCCCTTTGGCACACATAACAACATGGCTTTTTGTGCCTATTCATTGTTGTTTTTGTCACCAAACAGGGCAATAACAAATATCCAGTCTGAATTCAATGCTGCAATACCAGACTTAGTACTTTTACTAGGATATCTTTCCGTGTATTGTTAGCTATCTGACTAGGAGTGGGGAGTGCTGTGGTCATAAGTTGTTGTCATACAACAAAAACCGCTTGAGCAATGTGCCTTTCCTCACTGGTTGTGAGGCGCCACTTGCAAGGTTGAAGTGATGTTTCCATTTTTATTTGGTTATTTTATCTCACTCTTGTGGCTACGGTACATGTGCCTGTATTCAACTTACCTGGCTTGTTGCTGGGCGCTGAATGCGGGTTTTTCACCCAACCACCAATAAATGGTGTGTAACCACTCGATAATAATAATAACAAANAATAATAATAATAATAATAATAATAATAATAATAAATGCCCTTTGGCACACATAACAACATGGCTTTTTGTGCCTATTCATTGTTGTTTTTGTCACCAAACAGGGCAATAACAAATATCCAGTCTGAATTCAATGCTGCAATACCAGACTTAGTACTTTTACTAGGATATCTTTCCGTGTATTGTTAGCTATCTGACTAGGAGTGGGGAGTGCTGTGGTCATAAGTTGTTGTCATACAACAAAAACCGCTTGAGCAATGTGCCTTTCCTCACTGGTTGTGAGGCGCCACTTGCAAGGTTGAAGTGATGTTTCCATTTTTATTTGGTTATTTTATCTCACTCTTGTGGCTACGGTACATGTGCCTGTATTCAACTTACCTGGCTTGTTGCTGGGCGCTGAATGCGGGTTTTTCACCAATCCACCAATAGATGGTGTGTAACCACTCGATAATAATAATAATAATAACGTATTTTAGACAAAAACACTAATTAAGTTATGAGCAAAAGTCAGCATTCATAAATGACGTCAAACCATTTTGGTTATTTTTAACCCCCTACGCCCGTCTTTTAAACCACTGTTATTTCTGGACAAAATAACCCCTTATTTTTAAATTAACATCATTTTCATGTTAATTTTTGATGGACAAAAAAATCTAATCGTCCTGTACTGTGTCCTTATCTACCATATACCACACCATTTATCTCCATTAAACTCACAAAAAGATTGATAACAATTTTAAGGCTTGGTTTAATTTGTAAGGATATTCAGTTTTTAGAGAGAAACGCATCATAAATCTGTTTCTTAATAAAATACAAATGATGTTTGTTTCCTTTTCTTTTTTGTTCATAACACGTTCATAGGTTTATCAATCCTATCGAAAGTGTTATCAATACATTTTTGTAATTGTTGACCATACATATATATATATATATATATATATATATATATATACATACGTATGGTCAACAATTACAAACATTTAAACGTCCAATAAACTATCGTTAAGCCATATACGAAAGTCTTCATTAACAGTTCTGATGTCACCTCGGCACCTCGGATATCTCTCGCGTATCGACCATATCCAGAGCAAATCCGATCCAGTTTAACTCATTTTGCACGACTTAGGTCATGGCCAGAGAATTTAGTCGACGGTTCCGGAATAAACAGTTTTAATTTATAGTTACAACTTTCCCATCTTCTACTCCAAGCTTCTTCAGCCCACATTATTTGGGAAATTGTATTGTTTGCATCAGTAGCTAGTGAATGCATACGATCGGAGAGCGGCATTCTGCTTTTCAGTCTGCTATTCACCAAGAGATTGTTCACGACATTGTGTAGCATCTGACTTTTCCACTAGTGCACGTTTGCGAAGCTCTAGAATGTTTTTGTCGCTTCTGATATCTGAAGGCTCGATTCCACAGAGAACTGGTAGGATATCGGCTGGCGTAGGGTTTTTTTGCAGCCGCTAACAAATCTCAAGCACTCATTTAGGGATTTGACGACTTTCTAACAGTGTTGACTTTGGCTCCATCCAGGCGAACAATACTCTGCAACAGAGTACCATAGGGCCAAAGCCGACGTTCTTAGTGTCCAAAAGTCTGCATCCCAATGGTTTTTTTGTTTCTGTTGTTGATGACACGATGCCAGTCCATGCTGCTGTCTCATCCATTGCAATTATTGAATCCGGGGAGTATTTATACTGTTCGGGTAACTGTCGTACCTCTAAGGCATAAGCAAAAAGCTTATTTATCAACTGTGATGTATATTTTTGGTCCCTTGGCGCAGAGAAATTTTTGTGAAAATTACTTTTCACAAATTTTTCCAACCAATCCCCAAAAGCACCAAATGCTGATTTTACACGCTCGTTATTCCCAACACTTTCATTGTATAAACTCTTAGTTAACCTCAGGTAAAGTTGCCTTGAATTTCCGAGTCTGGCATGAACCCATTTAAAACATGCTTGTTAATGTCTTCATCTGTAAGCTTTCTTTCTCCAACTTCTAGTCTTTTTTTAACAAGCCAGCTTTTTTGACTCCAACATTTGAAAATTTTGCATGTTTTTTTTCTACTTTCTATTTCTTTTTTCGTCAACACCGTACTTTTTGGACGCGGCAGGATTTTAGTGCAAATTCTCAAAATCAGTTTAAATTCAATGGTGTAAGATTTCACTTTTTTTTCAAATTTAGACTGGGCATTGTAAATTGTCACACGTTCTTTCTGTGTTTTCCAAACATTTTTATTCTCATCTTATCATTCAATAAAAAATCTAAGTCTTGAAAACATTCGAAACGTCGTATTCATGACAAGCACAACTTATAAAAACGTTCGAAATGTCACCTTGTTATGATATCTACAACGTATAAAAACAAAATGTCATATGATTTTAATGAAAATCAAATCATTTTGATTGGAGTAAATCAGAAAATGTTTAGAAGTAAGAAAGTGAAAGACTTCAAAGTTTGCCATGAAATTGAGTTCGAAACAAATCTGTGGACATCAAGTCTCTGAAAATGTCTTTTATTCAGTACTGGATGAAAATCTGAAAATTTGACTTGACAAACTGAGCGAAGCATTGAATATTCACAAACATTTTCTTGGAGTTTTAAATGTTGAAAACTTACTCGTTAGTCATGTTTCGAGAAATGTCTTCTTTATCTCCCTACACTCTGTTTTCAAAATAAAGCAGTGTGGAAAGATCATTTTCTTTTTTCCCTTTCTTAAAAAATATTTAGCTGCCTTTTGATCTTCACCGAATTCTGCAGAGGTCAACTTCTGGGTACCCCCTCTCCCTGTAACTGCTGACGTCATTTTTGAACCCACTCGAATAGTCAATAAAACTCTAAAATCAGTCAGTCTAAAATCAGTGATTAGCTGTTGAAGTATGACAGCCAATTCTCTTACCATTTTTTAGAATCAGTTAAAAGGAATGAAAATCCGGTTTGTGGTGCTTTTTTCTAAACTACATATTTTTACCAAAAACATTTTAAATGTCAAGTAACTTCCCTGGAGATTATACCATTCATATTCTTGAGAAAAACTTCTGTTGAATAAAATATTCAAAGCTACTGTAGTGGCAAAATGGAAAAACTATTATAGAGGTTCTAGAAGTGAGTGGAATGCGTCACAAAATCTTGACAGGTTCATCCATTTTGAAACCTTGACAAAATTTATAGAACATGTCTCAAGTAGATGAAACTTGCCAATATTTTGGGGCCTCTGCGTTTTATCGGTCTTATGAAAATTTCAATTTGATAATTTCGGAGTGTAGAAGCTGGTCACTTGGAAATGAAAATGAAATTTTGGTTTTTAATCCGTTCTAACTTTGTAAAAATTATGGCAAAAAAACTTTAAATGCTGGGAAATTAATCCTCTCAAACAAAAGATGATAAACAATCAAAGGTTATAAGACAAGACAGCAGCAAAATGTGTAAATCTTTAAAGGCAAGTTTTTGTACGATTTTCATGCCTAAATTAAGAACCTCCAGGTATTAAAAAGTGCCGAGGTATTAGCTTTCCCTGTTGTTTATTTATGTAGTAAGTATTTTCAAGTATTTGTAATATTCAAGAATGTCATTTTCTATTTTTAGTATCATAATTTTATTATTATTCTTAAAAGTACCTGCATTATTATTACTGGAAATAGTTGTAAAAATAGTTATCGAAATATGTCAAAGAAATGCAGCCCTCATTCGAAAGAGAAGTTTGAGATATTTTTCTGTAAGAAAAATGAATAGGTATTAAATAAGCGCAGTGAGATGATTGCAACATGTAGGCATACGAATAAATTTATCCTTGCCAATCATTAATCACGCTTTTCTTAATAATCATAATTATGTTAATTACGCATTTTATTTAAGAGATATTTGTAGAGGTATTTTATTTTCTTTAGCTGATTACTGTAACTATTTTGGGGGATTTTTCGTCTGAATTTTTATTTGCTCTGATATACTATTGAGTACTCTGGATAATAGTTAATGCCTACATTGTTATATATATATATATATATATTTATAAAGGGCTGTTATTTAAGTTATTTACTGTAACTATTTTGGGGTTTTTCGTCTGAACTTTTATTTGTTCTGGTATATCATTGAGTACTCTGGGTAATAATTAATACCTACATTGTTATATATATATTTATAAAGGGCTGTTATTTAAGTTATTTACTGTAACTATTTTGGGGTTTTTCGTCTGAACTTTTATTTGTTCTGGTATATCATTGAGTACTCTGGGTAATAATTAATACCTACATTGTTATATATATATATATATATATATATATATATATATTTATAACATATATATGAATATTTTATTTATAAAGTAATAAAACAGAAAGAATCTATGTTGTTATTTAAGGCTCCCTGTGTTTCGTGTTCTTTCACTCATCAGCTAAATACAATCGAAAAGCACTGCAAAATTATTACAAATATCTATTAAATTGACAAAGCACTAATCACAAAGTAGAGTAGAATAAAAGCAGATGGTTAATTAAAGTTATTATAAGTCTTTCCATTTATAATTTTCAAACAAAAATTTGTTCATGTGTTGACAATTAACTATTAATTAGTTGTGCTTTTTCAGGAGTTTGTTGTTCTTTGGGTAGAAGAGAATATGAAATTTTTGTGTTTCTTGAGCTTATCATCAGTCGTTTAATAGTCGATCGTTTATGTGTCAGAGCGACATTGTGTTTCTCCTTTAGGTTCCAAACGTACAATGATAATGAAGTTCCGTATTTGTACCTTTGATTACATATTTAAGGGCTGTTTACGGCAGTTGTATCTTAATTTCAATTCTTTTTCTGTTGAATCAATATTAACGTTTTTTGGAAAGCCTAGTGGTTTATTTCGCACTTTTAGATTACGGGTGATTTTCGGGATTTTCCGGGATTCTTCGCGCTTCCGGTTTTCTTCCTGTACTTGCACTATTTGAGGTGGTAACATATTTGTGTTGTGGGTTTTGATAATGGAGACTTTATCTAAGGTACAGTTTTAACTGGCTTCGACATTGCTTCAATGAAAGAGTGTTTTCTTTTCAGGTGCGTGGATCGGAAATGGTTACAGATTAGTAGTAAGAATTTATTATTTACTAAGGTATTTTTATATATATATTTTTTTGGTTTTAACGTCAATTTTCCCCAGTAGAGCTCAGACGGTGCCCTTCACAGGGACTTCACTTTGGCAGTGAGGAATTTCTTGGCCGGATCACTTTCTGATGCCAACCAACGGCTTTTTTCATTTGTAAAGTTCCACATTCTTTTCGCCCACTTGGGGAATCGAATTCGGAACCTCTTGGTTACGGTGCAACTGTACTAACCATTAAGCCACGGCTCCTCTAGTAAGACAATATAAATATATTGTATATATATATATATATATGTGTGTGTGTGTGTGTGTGTGTATGTTGTAACCTTTCATGACAGAAATTCAAAAAACGTTACAAAGACGTTCGTCTTACCGAGAGTTTGTTATGCCAAGGGTTCTTTTTTCGCCATTCAAAAGTGTACAATCATTAATACCGTTGCTGTTCACAATTCCTATTATCTTCTGAAGACCTCTGAGTGCTTCTACATCATTTTTCTTCAATCCTCGTCCTTCTCTGGTGTCGTTAACTAACTTTTCCTCTTCCTCGTGCTTTATATATTTCATTGGGTCAATAATTGTTTCATTTTCTTCACTGCATAAGTTGGTTAGTTTTTGTCCACATTGATACGTCCTTCCAAGAACATACTGAATTTTTACCTTGTTGCAATAATGTTCCACACGTTTGATGATTTTTTGTGTTCTGATTCTGCTGAGGAAGTGCGAGTTTTAATACCTAGAGAATTGAAACCATTACTTGTGTTCATTTCTTATCAAACTTCTTCTCTGTGTTCAACTACAATGTAATCCTATGTAATGAATTACATATACCCCCATCATTCATACAAAACCTTAACTGCACAGCAGAATAAATGATGCTTTGATAAAATGCCTACAAATGTTAGTTACCACACGTTCTTTTACTTTTATTTCCAATCTGACTACTAATATGAAAAAGGGATGTGTTTAAAGGATTTTTCAACCCTCTCGCTCAGTTTTTAATCTATCTGCTTTATGTAAACCAATTAATTCTTAATCTCTTAAAGGATACAGACATTTAAAAAATAGGGCTATCGCAAGAAATCGCAATGCCAAAGCCTTGCAATTTCCAGCCCAATCATTATTATCTTTACCAAATATTTAACGTTTTTTATACAGGGCATAAAGCCTGTAAGTGTATTAGACTGTTAAGAAAGAAAAGTCAGGGAAAAAAGTTCTTGGGGGCATCCAAGCCATGTGGTGCTTATTAACCATGGGGCTTATATGAGTGTAACAATATCAGAATACTTATATATAATAAGCATAATTTTGTTTGGAATTTCACCAACTTTGTTGTGTTTTTCTAGTCAATGAAAATGTCTTGGAAACGTAATAGCAGTTCTCAATGGTTCACTTTTTTCTCATAACATCCCACTGCAGATCTTGCAGTGAGGGATCGTGAGAGCCAAACAACAGTCGGGGAGTCTGAAAAATATTCAATAACCCAACGTCACTACAGATTTGATCCAAGTATATCCCTATATTTTGATTTCTAAACAGAGTAGACTAGTCTTACAGACTCCGCTATTCCTTTTCAAGGTACCATCTATTTTCCTTTGTAGACATTGGCAAACAGCTCTTCATAACACCAACTGATACGACCTTTGGTAGACTTAAATGTACCATCTGCAGAAGAGCGTTTAATTCCAGGAGTAATCTACGATCCCACATGCGTATACACACCCTGGAGAAACCATTCAGATGTAAATACTGTCGCCGCTGTTTTTCACAATCCTCCACGCTACGTAACCACACTCGTCTACACACAGGGGAGAAACCATACCGCTGTCATGTTTGCAGGATGGCATATAGTCAGCTGGCGGGTTTGCGCGCCCACCAGAAAAGTGCGAAACACAAACGCTGATAATGAAACTGACATAATTTTATTGAGAATTTTCTACATAATAGATTATTACATCAGATAAACAATCGCAATATTTCGCTTTTGTAGTTAACGATATAGCTTTAAAAACCGATAATTTTAATTTGATTAAATGATCAAAAACTATATGTAGTTTTTATGTAGATGATAACAAATCCATCTTAAAAATTATGGGTTTCTTATTTTCTTGATTAAATCTTCACACTCAAATTTCCCGCTTTAAATATATACCTGTAATTAAGTATTTTTTTATCTTCTTCTTCTTCTTCGAGTCTCACGACTTTCATCAGTTATCAAATTTGGGAGCTCCAGTAGGTGGCACATTCAACAGATGTTTCTGTTGGTTTAACAAGGTCGCCAAAGCTGCAATTCGGAGCTTTACTGTAGGAGAGGTGCTCCATCGTCTACAGGTTACCTCATTCACACAGATCGGTGGAACTAATCTCCCAGCGTTTAAGTGATGTTTTGCATATATATAGTATATAGTATATAGTATATAGTATATTAATATACTATATATATAATGTATATTATATATACTANATAATTTTAATTTCATTAAATGATCAAAAACTATATGTAGTTTTTATGTAGATGATAACAAATCCATCTTAAAAATTATGGGTTTCTTATTTTCTTGATTAAATCTTCACACTCAAATTTCCCGCTTTAAATATATACCTGTAATTAAGTATTTTTTTATCTTCTTCTTCTTCTTCTTCTTCTTCGAGTCTCACGACTTTCATCAGTTATCAAATTTGGGAGCTCCAGTAGGTGGCACATTCAACAGATGTTTCTGTTGGTTCAACAAGGTCGCCAAAGCTGCAATTCGGAGCTTTACTGTAGGAGAGGTGCTCCATCGTCTACAGATTACCGCATTCACACAGATCGGTGGAACTAATCTCCCAGCGTTTAAGTGATGTTTTGCATATATATAGTATATAGTATATTATATATACTATATATATAATGTATATTATATATACTATATATATAATGTATATTATATATACTATATATAATGTATATTATATATACTATATATATAATATATTATATCTACTATATAATATAAATTATAGTATGGTATATAGTATATTATGTATTGTATATTACATATAGTAAATTTTTATAAGCGTCCTCTCTTAAATATGGAACTTTACTGTGCTGCATATGTTGCTTTAAACAGTGTCTCCTGTCTTTTGATAAATTCAAGAACATTCTTATTTTCTTTTTAATAGAATATCAGCCGTACAAAACTTGATATTACCATTAAAAATATTAATGTTGAAAAGACAGCGCATGCATTCCATCGGGAACGATGAGGAGGAAATTGTTGACGATTGATAAGACAGATAAATTTGATGTGATAAAATTAAGCTCTTTACAGACAAAAAATATGTTTTAAAAAGTAGAATTTGTTAATTATGAAAGAACTACCTTCCTCGACCATGCATGTCCTTAATTAGGCGCCCCTGGATTAAGATCTCAAACTTCGAAATATGCGCTAGGAGTGCCCAATGGAGTAAATTTGTTACACGATCGTCAAAGTCTTCTGTGTTATAAAATCTGTTCTGTGTGCAAAGTTAACAAGAAGACTTAAGTGGAACTATTCAAAATTGCACCTTTTTACTACAATCAGACACCTTTAGCTAAGAAAACCAATTTGACTCAAAAATTACTCTGTCAGGCCTTATCTGATTTTCTCTTTCACTCTCTTTAAGGTAAAATTAAATAATTACTCGAAAAATATTTTGCAACACTGTTTTCTATTCTTTCAACTCTAATGGTTTTATTACCATCCACCCATATACTTCCTTTTTCTCACATTATTTGAGCAGCTGATTACAGAAAATGACAGCATGTCTTTCTGCTGTGCAATATTATCTTAAAATTCAAACAAAAAACTGAACATTGATGACTACCATTTAATATTTGTTTGCGATCACATGAAGTATGATTTAAGTCACTAATTCAAAAATGGCATATTGTTTGTCATACTGTACCAATCACGTACTTGGTTTTTCTTTTCAAAATCAAGACTGACAACACACGTTCACCTAAATATTTACCCGTACCGGAAGATCTTGTTCGGATAATCCGAAATTCGGTACAACGACCGTAAAAAAAATCATAAGGTTTCATATCCTAGTTTTTATTTGCATCTATTATGAAAAAAATTAAGTCGTCAAATTTTTCGACCCGAAACAGTCCAGCAAAAGGTTTTGTCATAAAATTAATCAACGTTAAACTAATCAACCTCCAGCTTCCCGTTCTTTTCATTCAAGACAAATGCTGAGAGATCTTTGAGGCATTTTGTGATACCTTTTCGGGATCGTTCACAAATAACGTCAACCACTTTTCACCATTTCTAACGCCCCTTATCCCTCTGGTCAACTCTTCTCAACTTTTGGATTTCTGACCCCCCCTGCCCTTGAGGTTGCCGTCAATTTTGGGCACTTATTTCCTGAACTTTTTCTGCAAACAAAAATAGAATAGTGACACTATATTCTTAATTTATGGGTTTCTAACTATAAGGGGGTTAGACGTTTGAAGCAGGGGTGATAAAAGTACCTCCGAGGGAAATGTAATACTTAACAGAAAAAAACAATTGATTGAAATAACCTTTCAATTGAACCACTCTGTTTTTTGCACTTTGGAAAAACTTTCAACGGCATGAAAAATACTCCCATCAAATTCTACTCGTGAGGTAAAATCGTCATCATCTCTGCTCTGTTTATCTTCTGCTTCACTCACATCATTTTCACTCCCATTTAGATTCCTCAACAGATGTCCGTCACTACTACCTCAGGTAGATCTATTGTCGAATGGACACAGTAGCCAACAACTGAACGGAGGGTACTGACATAATGAAAAGGTTGTTTATAAACTCCCGAGTGAGTTAAAAGAAGGTTTAAGCTTTCAGAATTATTGACTGTTTTCAAAGAATAACGTCAACTTTCATTCTCCTTTCACCCCTTCCCTACCCAAATGACTGTCAACTTCTGTCAACATTTAGTTACCCCCTCCCCCCACTAAGTGGTTGACGTCACTTGTGAACGATCCCTTATTATAAAAAAAGTTGAAAAAAAACTTTGCATTTTAACAATTTCTTTGTTGAAATTGGCCGTGATAACTTGACACATTAAGAATAAAATCCTTTGCCTTTACTTCAGAGATTTTTAATTAATGAGTTCCCAATCAGGTGAATAGGGGTTTTATTTTGTGAACATAGCAGCCTATTGATTAATATCTGAAAAACGATCTGCAACTGCTGTGTCAAGCTGTATTAAAGTACTCAAGAGGCACCCTCATTATTAATGCTTGTTTCCTCAATCTTATGTAATGTGAAAGTAATTTGAGCTCTTTCCACTAAAGCTCTGGGTTTAATGGGAGAATTGTTTTTACTTATAAGTTTAGATTAATGGTTAAAATTCTAGTTTTTTATAACATTAGTAATCAGCCAGAAACTGATATCTACATATTTCTTTATGAAAAACGTCAATGCGTTTAGAAAAACAACATTATTACTCAATAACGTTATTTGAAATGGCCCCTGAAAGAGGCATTCTTAATTACGGGTGAACCTTTAACCAGAAAATGTGGTATCCAATGTTTTGAGCTGACATTTTCAGCGTTGTTCCTGCTGTTTTCAATATACTTAAAATAGTTTATGTTAGGCCATGTACCTTTTAAATCTTCGTACTCCCCACCTGCCTACCCACCCCCCAAAAATAACTTAATAAACATCTGTGATGTGTATTTTTTTTTTCACAAAAACACAAACAGAATGTCTTTGGAGACTAGAAAAATTAAATTTAAGATCTTAAAAATTGTAATACATTTAAAACGCTAGGCGGTGTCTAAAAACCGTCCAAAAATCGATGATACAACTCACTACCCATACATTGCCTACTTCAAGAGGACTTTGAGGAAGGAAAGACCTAGGATACCTGTAAAAATTTAGAGAAAATTTAGCAACCAGACCTACCTAATTACCTTGAGATCCAATTATTTTTAACCCTGGTTAAAGCAGTTTTACTTTATAGCTCCAAAACCTGGTCATTAACAGCTAAAATGAAGAAGCGTTTAGATGATTGTTACATGAACGTGCTGAGAAGAGTGCAAAATATATGCTGGAGACAACATGTCACGATCCAAGAAATCTATGATAGACTACAACGACTATCACCAAATCTGAAAAAGTAATGTGTTCAATTTGCTGGCCACTGTCATCGTGGAACTGCTGAGATCACTCCCTTAAAAGCCCATGTAGAAGAATGAGGTATCCTGAACGAATTTCCAAGGTCACTGATAGGGAAATTGGGAAATTCCCAAGTGTGCTGTAAGACTGTGATATTTGGAAAAGACTTATCAGGAACATTGCGTCCCCCCCTCCCCCCCCCTTGGTTGAAGGATGATGATGGTCCATGAAAATTTGTTGGTCTCAACGGAACAAAGTTCTTCTTCTTCTTCTTTTTCTTCTTCATCTTCTTTTTCTTTTTCTTCTTCTTCTTTCGGCTTGTCCAATCTTGGGTCGCCACAGCGGACTAGCTTCCTCCATCTCTGTCTGTTTCTGGTGCCTTCTGCAGAGATTCCAGCCATCCTCATATCCTCGTTCACCGAGTCGGAAAACCTCCTTTTCGGTCTTCGCATTTCCTCTTTCCCGGTGGTGTCATACTCACAACACTCCTGCCTACGTAGTCCTCGTCTCTTTTCATGACATGACTGAACAACTTTAACCTCGATCCATGGCGATCTCTAATAGGCCTAACAGACATGCGACTGAAGGCGTGAGCTGGAGGCGGAAAAACTTAAAAAGAATATTAATAGACTTTGAGAGAAAAAAAAGGCTTAAATGCTACTCTTTCATCAAAATTAGGTCAAATCTCTGAGAAGTTCATCAATGTAAAGATCATAGTAAGGTTTTGGGACACAAAATCATACATTTATTTCAAAATCAGCCTCTTCCTGAAAAATAAAAACATGATGATATATACAGTATTTACATTACAAAGACTTAACACAAATAAATAATAAATAAATTATTTTGTTGTGTTTTACTCTAATGCCAACTTTAGCAATTTCTGTTTTGGTTCTACCGATGATCTTGGTGTAAAAAGTCTACAAGTGTTGTTAAAAAGTATGTTTGAGAAAGTGTTACCATGATTTCTTTCCACATTTAGTCCATACATATCAGACAATAACATTAAAATGTTCGTAAATGATTTTCTACAAGTTTTGTTTTGAACTTCAAGAAATATAACCTACCCAAATAAACATAACTAACAATAATTATCTGGGGGTATTTTGAGACCACAACGATTAATTGAATTTGTAAAATCACCATATTTATCATAGTAACTGTATGTATCTGATGGCATTTCGAGAAACATATCCACTACTATACACAATACTCATTTTTACACCATGAGGTAGTGATTCTTCCATCGTATGTATGTTTTCAATTATTTCTGAACAACTATCATCAGATAAATAGGAGTATTTATCACAATTGTGTTCAGCATTAGCTAAGTTTTTAACATCGATATCAAGTTGCAAAAATAGCTTAGCCTTTTGAATTCTCACTTTCTTCAAAAGTTGTTGTACAGTTATAATACATGTCCCACCTGAACCTTGACGTAACTCTACCGAATGAAGTTTTTTTAAATCACTCCATTTTGCAAAATATTAAACATCATCGTCATCTGTAAAATACAACTCTTGTGTTTTTTCAGTCAAACAGTTATTTCTAATTGATTTCATAAAATGAACAAGGTCGAAAAGCAGATATATATGGTCAACTGTGAGCCATGGTTTAACACAAGACAACTTTTGGAAAAACGATTGATTAATCCGATTTTTTTCACAAATAATTGCATGTACAATTCCAGAAGAACTCTGAATAATCTCTTATAGTGTTTTTGTCTGTTCGAATAAAAAATCAGTACCTAATTTGCTAACTGGAAGCATCTTGCATAAAAATTTTGGCTTATTAAATAGAGAGACAATCATGAATGAAAGTACAGTAGTACCAAGTCTATCTGGATCATTTACAGATCTGCAAAATATGGAGCCAGCATGATAATTTATCTAAGGCATTACATATTAATATGATACAGTTATTATGCCGTTCATCTTTCATGCTGGAAAATATCTTTTTAATGTAATCACTATTGGAGTACAAATTACTAATTTTTGTTGTGATTTGAGATGACATAGTTAGGCTCAGTAATTCATAATCTTGACGAACTCGGCTATTACAAAGACCTTGGTATACTAAAATATTTGAATGCCTGCATGATAGTTTCTGGTTTGTATTTCTTCTCATCGAGAAAGGTGCGAGAAGCCATACACTCCATCTGGTCCAGTATTATTTCTTGTTTATGGCTTAGAATTAAACATTGAAGATACTGTAGTGCTTCTTGAATTTGTGAATATCTTGTCATTTTAACGATATGGTTTGTTGAAACGGTTGATACAGTGCATTTTACACAAGCATGAAATGCATTAAAAGAAAAACCCTTCATTATTTTTAATAAAAAACATGGAACTCCAGTCTTTTCTTGAAAGTCGAGCGATACTTCTCCCATCGTCAGCCTGACGATGGGAGAAGTATCTCTCGAAACGTGGCTCGGAAAAAGCTTACGACTCATGACATGATAAAGCTCTTATATCTATAGCTGTCTCTCTGTTAGCTTTACGCAGAGTCAAAGGAGCAGGAGATAATTTGTACTATGTCTCACCAATAATATAAAAATACTGAGTTGATCAGCATAGTGGGAAATGAAGCCTGTGTAACATTTTATTTTCTACCAGAAACATATTTATTCCATTCCAACGATGTTAAAATCAATCAATCAATCTGGGTGCCGTGCTAGAATTCTGGCGTAGGCGGCAGCCATATCAACCTTCTCTTGGCGTTTTTTCAGACCCTGAATGACCACAGTGGGTCTCCAGCCAGTTGCACTTTCTAACCATACGCAGTACGTAGTTCTTTGTCTTCCCCTTGATCTTTTTCCTTCTACACGACCCGTCACCACAGCCTCTTCAAGCCTCTCCTTCCTTATCACATGCCCTAAAAACCTTATCTGTCTGTTCATGATCGTCTGTAAGAAACATCTATTAGTCCCTGCCTTACTCAGAACGTCCACATTGGTTATCCTGTCTGTCCATGATACCCTCAACATTCTCCTCAGAAACCACATTTCCACTGCTCTAATCCTGTCTTCCAGATTAGTAATAGTCCATTTCTCGCAACCATATAGTAGAGCTGACCACATGTAGCATTTAAGTAGCCTCATTCTAATTTCGGCTGTCACACTACTTGACCGTAGAACCTTCTCGAAGTCGAACACCTATTTACCCAATTTGAAAGTAAATTATTCTTTAGTAATTTAAAATCGTATCCACGTGGGACTTTCTTTCCTCCTTCCTTTCTCAGAATATTAATGCATTATAATACGTTACCACCTGTAATTTTTATTTTTATTTTTTGATGAACACTGTACTCTATTTGTTTATAAAAGCTTGTGCAGTATTTGTAGCATTATTGCCTGATAATCGAAATATTGTGAAACTATTAGTTGCAATCACAGTTTTTACTTTTCGTGTTTTACCTTATCTTTTTGTAGATGTAGATGTAGATGTAGCTTCGAGGAATAATTACACTGTTTCCAGTTTTTTCATTTTTATCTTAGGTCTTCTAACTGTCAGAAAGAAAATTATTTTATACCACCCGAAACTATTCCTTGGATTCCAACCATCCTCTGTCATATCCAGTTATATAGAGAGTTATATAGAATATACTATACTGTTATATAGAAAGGTAGTAATATTTTAGGGCGATTATCTAAAATCACTACCTTTTAAAAGTTCCTTTTAACAATACTTAGTGCATAAAGTAAGTAAGTTTTATTAATATGAGAGCGATCCTCACAAATAGAAAGCTGTCAATAAAAACAAGGAATCGACTCATAAAATCACATGTATGGTCCGCTCTGCTATACGGTGTAGAAAGTTGGATCATATATAAAACAATGAAGAGAAGACCTGAAGCAACAGAAATGTGGTTTTGGCAATATAATGATGAAAATCCGATGGACTGACTTAAAATCTAACGATGAAGTTTTGAGAATGTTTGGCGACAAGAGGTGCCTTATGAACAACATCAGAGGAAAATAACTTCGATTTTTCGGTCACAAAATGAGGACAGAAGGGCTGGAAAATGTGATAACAACCGGTATGATAAATGGAAGCAAAGCCAGAGGAAGACCAAGAGAGAAGTACACATATGGATTGATGAGGGCAATAAGGAAAGCAAGCATACTTGAACTACTACATGCAACACAAAACCGGCAGGAGTGAAAGAACCTGGTTGACAACGTCTTGGAGGATACGTCACTTCGGTAAAGTAAGAACTTTGAATTTAGATATTTTTAACCAGAACGAAATGTAATACAAACAACCTTAAACAAATGCTGACGTTTAAACAACTGAAGTTTTGATTTTTTCCATACTTCTTCGCAAACATTTTTTACATTGTTCTTTTAAAACGTTGATAACATTTAAATAATTCAATAGAACTTTGTCTAAACACTCCATTCTGCATTTTACTAAGACAGTTTTGAAATTGTTAGTTTTGTTTATATGACACAATCTTCTTCTTCTTCTTTCGGCTTTTCCCTTTAGGGGTCGCCACAGAGAACTATCGCTCTCCACCTCTGTATATCCACACAATACGATGCTCAATGTAACCTTTGGACTTCTAATGGCACGAAAACAAAGCCTATGGATCAACGGGCATCAAAATGTCTGTATTGTCGCATAGATTCAGTCTCCAAAGTTTTTTTCTCTTTCGGCGTTACTGTTTTTCGAGTAGTGTGGCGAAACTAAACAATTTGGGAACACACAAGAATCTCAGTTGAGCTAAGAAATGAACGTTTTCCGATAAATCCATATATACTAAATATATGCGATAACAATGCTATGTTTTTAGTCAAATACCAAGTATAATACTAAGGCTTTGTGATACGAATACAATACGTCGAGAGTACGATACTATTTCTAATTCAAGTACGATACGATTTGTAGAGTCGCTTGAGTTGCTAGAGTCGCTAGAGTCGCTCAAGAAGAGCTTTCGCTAGCTATATATTTCAAAAACTGAGTTTGGGAAATACGAAGTCCTACTTATATAGAAAATCCTACGTGCATAAAATCCTATCAAAATAAATTCTAACATGACGTGAGTTGGAGTGACTACTTGCATATTCTTGGACGCCTGATTATACGCCACTATACATGTGAATAATGTGAAAAATTCGTGACTATCTCAATAAAATTACGAGACTTCACTCATATAAACATGTTCTGTGGTACGAATCTCGTTCGTATAAAATTCAAAGTTCTGACGTTTACAGTTCTCAACAGTAGACACACACACACATTTCATGACCGAAGTAGCTTACATTAGCCCAAGAACATACGCAGCCTACACCGGTCCAGACTTGCCACTAGCTCATCCAGCCCAAGGAAGTAAATTTGTACGGCCAAAACACGTTTCAATATGTCAGCATCCTATAGTGTTTCTAAATAAAATGACGAATAAATATACACTGTTTTATCTCAATCAATTCTACGTGCTTTTCTTTGTGACCAATCTACATAAGTCCAACGATTCAAGTGATATACACTGTCCAATACTGAATAACTGGTAAAAAGGACCCACACTTCTTAGATGCTGTCCACTCGAAAAATTAAGAAAGTAGTCAATTATAAAACGAATAGACAATTTTTCGCTCTTGAAAAGACCTTTCACTTCTCTTCTAAAGTACGTAGTTAAGACCCAAGATCTTAAGGTGAGGACGAAGCAGCAAGTCGAGTCTCATGACCATCATCATCATGCAGATTTTGTGGCTCCAGTAGAAGACACACACAACGGGAGTTTCAGTTGGTCCAGCAACTTCATCAAAAGCCCAATTTGGAGCTCGATTGCAATATAGGTATTCCATTGTAGGTTTATTACCACATTCGCAGGTGTCGGTAGAGCTGGCCTTCCAGATTTTGGGTGATGCCTTAAACCTCCCATGCTGGACTCTCAATCGGTTGATGGTCTTCCAAACTGGCCAAATTAGCTCTTTTCCAGTAGCAATTTTTTGTGAGGGGAGGATACCTCGGCTGATCCATGTACTAGACATGTTCTCATTCCAGCTAGAGGTCCACACCTCAGTTATGTCTGCATCCACCGATATTGTCATTGGTTGGGTACGGTCCATAAAGCTACTCCTAGATATAGTCTCTCTCGAGTAGCTTGGTGATGGTAGAGTGGGTGCCTTTCGTCATTCTCTTGCTTCTTGCTCTGATTACTATCTTGTACTTTTCGTCGGATATTGGGCGGTACAATACCGGTGAGTGCATAGATACATGGTACGGGTGTGGTCTTCAGGCGTCTTGTTACTATCCTACAGGTACCACTTAGGGTGGGGTCGATATTGCGAACATGGCAGGATCTGGAGCAAGTAGAGCTGGCATATTTTGCGAGCAAACACTGATGGAGCTGCAAATCTCACTGATCTAGTCTTTTTTCAAAATCCTAAAAGTAGTTTTCTGTGATCTGCTTGGCATTAGTCAAGTATAGGCTTCTAAGAAACCCTTAAGAGTTTTCCACTTTTGAGGTTTGATTGGATCCCTGACAGAGTTAGAACATTGCTAGAGGCACTAAAGCAGAATTTCATGCCATTTCTCAAGAAATAAGAAGAATGGAGCTGCCTTCCAAAACGAGAACATGGTAGAAATCCATTGCATTTCCTATGCTTACTTAAGTCGAGTACCAATGCTAACAACATACGGCTTGATGATTTGGCTGAATCTAAAAATGATAATCATCTTTGTTACTTTTGACAATCGACAAAGATTTGGACCTCCTCATCCACAGTATTAGCAAGGTAGAGAGCACTATTTTTTACAATTTCATCAACAACGACAAATATCTGTCGTTTGTAGGCAGGCTAAGGTTAAGCGGTATCTAAAGATCCATCTGCGCTGTTCTGGGAAAGATTTGTATCAGCGGTTAACCTAGAGACTTCCTCTTACAGTTCCTTAAGAAGCGAAGACCTACTTCAATCACTACTGTAAAATGGGGTCAAAGCATATAAACACACATGCATCTATTATTGTTTTTCCTGTTTGCAGCTGCATGTTTACAACTAAACGCTTTCTATGGCATGAGTAGCATTAAGAACATTCAATCAATCTGGGTGCCGTGCGAGAATTCTGGCGTAGGCAGCAGCCATAACAGTCTTCTGTTGGCGGTTCTTCAGACCCTGAGTGAGTACAGTTAGTCTCCAACCAGTTGCACTTTCTACCCTTGCCCAGTACGTAGTTCTTTGTCTCCCCCTTGACCTTTTTCCTCCCACACGGCCAGTCACCATAACCTCTTCAAGCCTCTCCTTCCTCATCATATGCCCTACAAACCGAATCTGCCTGTTCACGATCGTCTGTAATAAATACTTATTAGTCTCAGCCTTGCGCAGAACATCCACATTGGTTATCCTGTCTGTCCATGATACCCTCAACATTCTCCTCAGAAACCACATTTCCACTGCTCTATCCCTGTCTTCCAGACTTTTAGTAATAGTCCAACTCTCGCAACCATATAGTAGAGTTGACCACACATAGGATTCAAGTAGCCTATTTCTAGTTTCGATTGTCACACTGCTTGACCGTAGAACCTTCTCCAATTTTTTGAAGTTTGAAAACATTGGCAAGGTGAAATGCGCTTATTACAAGTGCAGAAAACAGCCTAGTTTATTGTAATTGTTTTGACTCAACACATGACACAATATGTACCGGGCTATGCAATATCTTTGACCTTTCCGGAAGACTTACCTTTAGATATCTTCAGAAAACGATACACCACAATCTTGGTTTCCAGCGTCTATGATGCCAGTGACTCTCCAAGGAGAACGCCCTCCTCACACCCACATCACAACTAAGGTACCGAAGAAGACAAAACAACATTTCTTAATTTATTATGCCATAGACGATACATTGATTAAAAATCACATCTCATCAGTTGACCCCAGAAACTAGTGGTAGCCAAGTGTAAGAGCACATTAAAAGTACCTCATTTTCTAAGTAAAGTATAACCAGGCGCAAGTTGCAACCCAGGTTTCTATGGCGTTGTGGCCAAAGTTGAAAATATAGAACCAGAACGCAAAAATATGGCATTGCAGTTCACATATATTGTAATAAAAATGGGGCAGGAATAGCCCTCTTGTTTCATGAAGATAACAGGAGATAAATGAAAATAACTTATCTTTTTCTGGTTTTAACAGCATTTTCCTTAAATAACTGGGGCTCAGATGGTGCCCTTCAGTGACACTGAATTTTGGCAGGGAGACATTTCTTGGCCGGATGCCCTTCCTGACGCCAACTGATGGCTTTTCTTGTGTAAAGTTCAAAATTCTTTTCGCCCTCTCAGGAATCGAAAGCTCTGGGTCACAGAGCAACTGCATTAATCATTAACCCACGGCCTCCCTAAAAATAAAACAAAAAAATAAAACATAAAAAAAACCTTAACAACTCTTTCGGAAATAAAACAAAAAATAAAACACAGAATAACATTAAAAATAAAACAAGATAAAAGCAAAAAATNTTCCTTAAATAACTGGGGCTCAGATGGTGCCCTTCAGTGACACTGAATTTTGGCAGGGAGACATTTCTTGGCCGGATGCCCTTCCTGACGCCAACTGATGGCTTTTCTTGTGTAAAGTTCAAAATTCTTTTCGCCCTCTCAGGAATCGAAAGCTCTGGGTCACAGAGCAACTGCATTAATCATTAACCCACGGCCTCCCTAAAAATAAAACAAAAAAATAAAACATAAAAAAAACCTTAACAACTCTTTCGGAAATAAAACAAAAAATAAAACACAGAATAACATTAAAAATAAAACAAGATATAAAGCAAAAAATAAAATAATGAAAACAAAAATAAAACAAAAATAAAACAAAAATAAAACAAAAATGAAACAAAAAATCAAACAAAAATTAAAACAAAACATAAGAAATTAATTTTATTTTGGAAATAAACAAAAAATAAGACAAAAGGTAAAACAAAAATGAAACAAAAAATCTATACAAAAACTGGAAAAAAACACCAACACTAAAACAAAAACTAAAACAAAAAGTAAAGCAAAGAATAAAACCAAAAATAAGACAAAAATAAAGCTAAAAATAAGGCAAAGAATAAATCAAAAGATTAAATCAAAAAGTAAAACAGAAAATCAATCAAAATACAAACAAAAATTAAAACAAAAAATAACTTAATTACATTTTTGGAAATAAAACATAAAATGCGAGAAAAAAATAAAACAAAAAGAGAAGGTAATTGCTCGTTTGGAAGTAAAACAAATACCTAACTCTGTACAAATAATCGACTGAAAGGCAACCCTTATGCTATGCCACTTATAAATTGTATCATAAAACTACCTAATATGTCAACATACCAGTATCTCAAAAGAAAATGTTAATGACCTAATGAGTTGAATTTTCAGGTTACTGAAAGTAAATATTAATCTTACTTTGGCTGAGAAAAAAAATGACAGGGTGCCTTCTTCTAAATTTTGACGACCTCCTTTTTGCTGAAGTACCCATATCTGGACATAGACTACTACGTCATTACTCTACATAAGTGTTCCGAATTTTATACAAGACAGTGAGATTAGAGTAGTACCCATCTGAGGACCTAAGGGCAGATATTTACTTGATGCAATTCCATCGGTCATAAAGATTTTGTGCTATTTATTCATTAGTGTGGTTAGGATCTCTTCTGCGTTATTAGTGTGTGGTCTAAAATCTGATTTTAAGACTTTTTGTAAACAATAAAAAACCACTCTATCAATGACTGCTTTGTGATGTCTACTCCCTCAGTCATTTTTCTTGTAAACAAAAAGAAAATAGCCCAAGCACTGGGCGTCCAAGAAGGCAACCTCCACGTGGTGACGCCTGGACACTGATTAGCTAGGTTATCCTGACTGGTTGGTAACGAATAGCCTTCATTTTTAGCTGTTCTTCCAGTACCATGGAAGAAATCGATCTCGTCGTTCATGTGATTTCGAATCTGGTTCGTCGTCGATTTGGAGAATGGGGGTTTTTTACCTTGTGCCGCCCCTGGTGGTAAGTGAAAGTTTTTTGTTTCTGGTTTCTTTCCAAACCGATCTGCCTTTTGGCGACGAGGGGAGGTTTGTTTATCGTTTCATGAGGCCGGATTGAGCTCACCGGGGTGTTCTTCCAATCTGCCTCCAGCAGCTTACACACACACACACAGTCCAAGGACTAAAATTATATGTCAAAAGATGCAGTTCTTGCGAGACCAAAAGAATCCTAAAAATGTAATTGGGAAAAGATGGTTGCAACCACCAATTAATCATCTCACGAAGATGATTCATATTCTTTAACACAGCCAGCTCCTGCAGTATAAAATAAATATTGATTTTACTGCAGTTGTATTAAACTGGCTAGAGCAGCTGTGGCTTCCCAATGAGATTGTACTCCTTCGCCCAAACAACTGCCAGTTTCATCAAAGCTTTTTTGGTCTTGACAGATATTCACTGTTTGCTAAAACCTTGCAATCTGCAGCTAAGTGTTCCACCGTTTCATTACGGTTATGTTTGGAGCAGTTTCACAATAACCAAGAGGTTTCGTGTTCGATTCCTCTAGCGGACGAGGAACTTTACAGAAGAAAAAGCCATTGGATGGCCTCAGGAAGGGCATCCGGCTAAGAAATTCCTCACTGTCAAAACAAAGTCGCTCTGAAGGCCATCGTCTGAGCATCAATTGCTGGGGGGAAATGACGTTAAAACGTAAAATGCGAAACCTCTAGCATTTTGCACCAAATACGATAAGGAAAGAACAACAAACAATGCTGCATAGCAACTTATGTGAAGTCGGAAATTGAGATTATAGATAAAATGATTGGATTCTGGTGTAACCAAATTTCAGTAGAAGTTCTGATCTAGTCATAACTGAACAACAAGCTGGGTCTTTAATTCTCAAAGTAGCGGTAAACTGCCTCACTATTTTACATAATAACTAGAGGCTATTGGCGTTGCTATTTATGGTCACAAAATAGGTCATCTATGGATCTCTGACAAGAGATGGTTAACTCACTAAGGAAAACCAAAGTCTCCATTTTAGGTGTGTGTGTAGTGCGACGTAATACGTACAAATGCTAAAAAACAGGATTCCTAGAGTGAGACATAACTAGTTCTAACAAATGGACTGAATTACAAGCCCCAGCTGGTCCTTTTAAGCCGAAAAAGAGACAGATAAAAATGTAAAAGTTTACGACTCAAGACATAATAAATCTCTTACATTTAATGCTGCCTCTGAGTCGAAAAGTTCAGAATTTTAAAGATAGGTAAAAATGTCCATTTCAAGAATAGTTGTTACTATAACCAAATGATGGCTTTTGTAATGGTAATTTCTCCTGTTGTCTGTATTTTCACTCTTTGTATTACTGTTGCCCTCTATTATTGGTGTTTGTCCAACCAGATGCCTTTTATGTGTTTGTAGCGTTTGAGTGTCCGTCACTACCTCCGGCAGGTCTGTTGTCGAAAGGATACAGCAGCCAACAACTGAACGGAGGGTACTGACATAGTGAAAAGGTTGATTATAAACTTCCGAGCGAGTTAAAAGAAGGTTTATGCTTTTAAAATCGTTGAATTTTTTTCAAAGAATGACGTCAACTTTCACCCTCCTTTCACCCCTTCCCTACCCAAAATTTTGTCAACTTCTGTTAACATTTAGGTATCTCCTCCCCCCTCTAAGTGGTTGACGTCATTTGTGAACGATCCCCTATTTCCAATACGGACAATTACAAGTGGAACTTTATTAGTAAACATTTTATATGAGTGCGTTTATGAAGGTATATCTTAAGGTGAAAGGAAAACCCTTTAAAAAGCATGAAAATTATGTCTGATCTGGATTCTGAGGAAATATATAGCATAAAATATATCATATTGTCTTGTGGATTTCCCCAAATCATGTCACCGAGAACAAGATTGACCTCATATGCATAAGAATGAAGTTCAGTCGGTCACTACTGGACGTCAGAGTCAAGAGATGTGCGGAAGTTGCATGTGTCCATCGCCTTGTTACACAAAACCTGAAACTGAAATTAAGAAGACCTGGGCAGGTCAGTAGAGAAGAAAATCGAGAGAGTGTGGGTTTCCTGAAGGATGTAAATACCAAGAAGAACTACAGAGAAACATTGATCAGCCGACTTTAAGTCCTCCAGAACCTTTGTGAAGAGTAAGAAGGAAGCACAGATATTTCGACCCAAGGAAACACAAGAAAGGTAAAAATAAATGGAGCGTATGAGAAGACTTTAAGCAGAAAAAATTTCCCAATAAAGATTGGATATCTGCAGAAACCTAGAGGAAGATCCACGAAAGGAACGAGAAGAAGATGACTTCAAACAATAAAGACACAAAGAGGGCCATGCAGAAGCCAACAGGGGAGTGAAAAGAAGTCTCATAGCAGATAAAAGATCGATAAAAGATCGATAAAAGATCTTTGCCAGTCCTTCGATGAAGAACTCGCAAAGAAGGCAGTGAAAGCAGCTGCCATCAGAAACATGCAACAATTGGACAATACCACAAGGACGTTAGCAGGGAATGCTAGATCATTAGAAATGAACATTCAGGAATGGTATAGTAATGTGCCGATGGGAGTTGGAGGGCAGCCCTATAGATGGGGTGAGTATTTTGACAAGTTCCTCAGCAGACCGACACCACCAAATCCACCATACATTTGGAAGAGAGAAACACGCCTACCCATAACCAGCAGCACATCAACGAAAGCAGCGATCAGGAAGGCAATAAAAGCAGGCCAGAAACTGGAGGCTGCCAGGCCGGTATGAGTATGCTGAAAAGGGTAGAGGAAGATGTCCTGCCAAATTAGGAGGAAGGGAATTTCATCAAGACTCAAGAAAGACTTGTGTCATTTCCTCAACTCACAAAGGAATTATCCTCCTGTCTCTTCCTGGAAAGATATTCCACATAATTATCTTGGATAGGTTGAAAAGACCTTTTAACCAGACGTTACGTAGCCAGCAAGCAGGTTTTTGAAAGAGCAGGTTATGCACCGACCATAAAACAAATCTCCTGATCATAGTGCAGCAATCAACTGGGTGAAACTCACCGCTCTCGGTGGCGGACTGTGAGAACGCTTTGACAGCATGAAGAGAGAGATATTGTGGAAACTGCTCCGAGATTGCGGAACTCCTATAAAGTTTGTCAGCCTCAACAGAAAGTCATACCAGAGGATTGTGTCGTCGAGTGGATGGAGGACAGTTGACAAAGAGCTTTGAGGTCAAGACTGGAGAGAGACAAGGAGTTTTGCTCTCATTATATTTGTTTCTATTGGCCATTGACTGTATTATGAAGGGAAGAGAAACGGCATTTAGTGGACACTGAGGAGACAACTTGATTACCTAGAGTTGCAGATGTTCTTGCTCATCTTTCCCACGTCCATCTGCATATGGACGAGAAATCAACAGGTCTGGCGACAGTTTCCATCCATGTCAGCCTCAACATCCACAAGGGAATGACCAAGGACTTGAAGGTGAAAAGTTCAATGACACGTCAGTCAGACCAGCCAAAGATTCCCTAATGGAAGTGTACTCTTTTTTGTATCTGGGACGTGTGGTTGAAAAACAGGGAGGTGTGCGCAGATGTAAAACGGGATCAGTAAAACAAGAGTTGCATTTTTTCAGTTCATAAACATCTGAAGCTCAAAAACTATTTGCAGAGCCACCAAGATCCGTTTAATTCAAATACGTTAAGTGCTTCTGTAAGGAGCAGAGATGCATAGAACCACCAAAGCCACCACTGAGAAGATCCAGACGTCCGTGAATCAATGTCAGCGAACGATCCAGCATACTCACAGGCTAAAGACCTGCGACAACTATGAGCTCTGGCAAAGAACATAGCAGCGCCCCCTGAATAAAGAGATTTTGGAGAAGAAATGGGGATAGTTGAGACACGCCTTGAGGAAACCAGCATTTAGCATCATTAGACAGTCATTGACATTGTTCCCTCAAGGAAAAAGGAACCGAGGAATGGCAATGACTACGTGGAGAAGAGACCTTGATTCAGACATTTAGGAAGTCAGGATTTTCTGATAAGAACTGGCGGATAACTTCACTGCGGGCAAGAGTGATTCCAATAGTGACATGTATAGAAAACAATTAGTTCAGTAGCTTAGACGATGGATACTTAATGAATCATGGCTTTGGCAGTAGTGATGATAGAATGTAATTTCATGAAGTGCATTGCAAAACATTTCACTACAATTTCACGAATGTCTTAGTTTCATCTTATATTTACAACATACCAATATCATTTGATTTTTAGATTCTTTATTAATAAAATACTGCTCAAGCTGTCTTTCTATTTTATGTGTATCCTGATTCAGCTGAATGCCAACTGTGAGGGCCACTATTGCTACGAAATCACCGATCTGTAAATAACGTCTGTATATCCACCTTCCTATTATGTAAGCGTGCCACGCTTCTGTCCGTAAATAATGTATTTCCTGTACTGTACGTGCTTTCTGATAAAAGTGCTTTAGCTAAAGAGACATGTCGCTTGTTGCTCCAAAAACAAACAAAAACGTTTTTACAATAAAATGTATAGAAGTAGAAATTGCAACACAACAAACTCATAATTGCTAACCTGATATGTGACATTCCTATAGAATAATTTTTATTTTGATAGACAACTAAAATAAAAGTTTATTTGTTTATTCAGGCAATTAATTACAATCCCAAGGGCCTTTTGAGACATAAACATAACCGGGTCGGTCCGTATTTTTAAGTCCTACAAATTTAGAAGACACTATTCCGTAATGTTAAGATACGAACTACACAAAAGCTAAAACTTTTGGGTTTCTGACAAGTAATTCATCGTCTGATATTTTTTAATCCCATTTTGGGGCAGCGTACAAACGCATTAGACTGCATCTAGCATTTGTAGGTGCCGTGTCCCCCACTAAGGTTACTATTATAACAGTCCAATTGACATGAAACCTTGTCTAATCCTAAATTCCATTGTATTTTTATACATAAATTATCGGTTTGCCTGCACAATAAGAAGTGCTTTCTTTTCATCAGTCCATCCAAGAACAGTGTCTTTTCTTTAAAAAACCTTCGAAAAGCACATCCAGGCGTCAGCATAAATTTTATTCCTTCTTTTCATTTTTAATACTTTTACATGTTNTATCGTCTGATATTTTTTAATCCCACTTAACAGTCTGCGTATTGATCTTACGAGGCAATATTTTGATATACATTGAAAATAATCTGATATTTTAGGGCAGCGTACAAACGCATTAGACTGCATCTAGCATTTGTAGGTGCCGTGTCCCCCACTAAGGTTACTATTATAACAGTCCAATTGACATGAAACCTTGTCTAATCCTAAATTCCATTGTATTTTTATACATAAATTATCGGTTTGCCTGCACAATAAGAAGTGCTTTCTTTTCATCAGTCCATCCAAGAACAGTGTCTTTTCTTTAAAAAACCTTCGAAAAGCACATCCAGGCGTCAGCATAAATTTTATTCCTTCTTTTCATTTTTAATACTTTTACATGTGGATAGAGAACATTGATATTGTTGTAAGCATAACAGTTCAGGATGTAGAAAACTTTTTCATATATTGCACCATATATTGCATTTCCTTTTAGTATATTACAACCTTTGTATAATCGCTGTGAGTGTTTTGTTTAGTTTCTGCGCTTGTTTGATATAAGTGTCTACTTTGTCTTCAATCCACTCTTTAACAGTGTCCTTAAAAAAAATTGTTTTTAATACATCTTCACATTTCTTTCTAAAATTGTAAAAAGCAGGAATCAACCTAAAAAAAGAAATGGCAATGAATTAAAATCTGGTGTGGTAATATGGTTTAAGATAGATACTCCGGTTTTGCAGTTATTATTGACGGTCTCAGTTTTTATGTTTTTGCCATTAGTAAATTATGGTCAGTAAGGTCATCAACTAACGTCATCAGATTACATTCATCTCTTTAATTATTGTACAGTCAACCCAAAAAGATGGGGCATAAATTTACCAACAAATATATACAATGAAAGAGAAACCACTTAAAACCTGAAGCATTACTACAGCAGCATTTTTTAAATGGGAGGGAATTAAAACTAACGTACTCTTTTCAAATAGAAAATCAACCCACATGACCGCTTAAGCTTAATGATTGGAAAAAAAACCTTAAAACTTGTCAAGTCTCCGTCAGCTGTCGATAAACGGCTGATTTCCAAACAACGGACGTGGAAATCTAAATTACAGTATCCTCCGTTCAATCGCTTCTTCAAAGCTCCGATTTCGACAAAACTTGATAAGAGGCTATAGGGATACCTAATGAACACAATGAGAGGACTGGAAAAGAACCGAAAAAAAGTTATCCAAAAGTAGGTACAAAAACAAACACAAGGGAAAAAGCCGGCGACAATGTGAACACAAGGGAATACCCCAGTGATGTTTTTCCTGCATCATCCAACCAGATGTAATACCCCTTAAATACGAAAAAAATGGTGACGTAACCGAGAAACAGTTGGTTACATTAAATACTTGCTGCTATAAAAGAAACAAGGTAACTGATCACCTGGGTCTACAGAATGGTATTATTTGCAGTAATACAAAAATTTAAAAGCGCAATGTTCGCATATCAGCTGCATATCACATATAAGAAGCAACAGAAGCCGCAAAGTGGCTAAGATAGCATTTTTGTTTGGGATAAGTTCTAGACAACATTTCCAGTGAATCGCTGAAAGGGATACAGGGTTAAATAGTTGAATCAGAAACTTCCCAAAAAGGAAATCTGTGCAACTGAAAAGTATATAACTCACTCTTTCATTGACTTCATTGCACCTTCCACCTGAAGGGGACTTACAATTTTCTGTTTTTGTTGCCTAACATTTCCCCAACTCTCTATCCTAGAAAGAAAAATATTGTAAATATAAGAAAAATAAAAGTGTTTAATATTGAGGTGGGTGATTTGAAAATATAGAAAAGTGCAAACAATATGTGCACCGAGATTTTGCTCTAGTCAATCCCTCTGACTTTTATGACTACGTCCTCTACTGCCTGAACTATCGCTGCAATGCTCTGGACCAGATCAATCTGCCGCAAATATATATATATATGTATTTGCTGTCATAATTGTCTCTTGTCGTTGTTGTCCAAATAATTTTTTTGTTTGTACCCTTTGTGTTTTGTGTCACTCTGTAGCAAATAACATACTGCTACTTGGAGTTTACACCTTATACTATGTATATATTTATGGTGAGCAAGAGATAGGGGTGGTGGTGGCTGAATGTTTAGTACAGTTGCACCGTAACCAAGAGGTATGGGTTCTATTTCCTGAGCTGTCGAAAAGAATTTAGAACTTTTTAAAACAAAGAGCCATTGGTTGGCGATAGGAAGGGTGTACGGCAAGACATTACTCAGTGCCAAAACAAAGTCTCTACGAAGGGAACCCTCTAAGCCCCAATTACTGGGAAAAAATGACGTTAAAACAAAAAAAAATTCCAAATGACTTAACTGCTCTACTTTAAATCTTTTTTATCTGTCAGGCTCAATATCATGCTACAGAAATGACAACGAGTGCCCTGTTAATTCATAAATGAATTTTTCATTGATTGTCCAATCACGTGCTTACTGTATTTTATTTTGATTGGTTATTTCTTTTGTGAGGGCACGCGTAGATTTTGGAGTGAAATTAGAGTTTTTGAGAACGGAAAGCAAACGCAGGCAAACTAAGAGCTAGTAAAATTACATGTCCTTGTTTTGGATTTTTTTCCCAAGTTTGTTTCAATCTTTAATGAATATAATCTAGTTTTTACGCATGCTATTGCCAGAGTGTCTAGTCCTTGATAGTTTCTTCCCACACAAGGCGTGATTAGATTTGTTAAGAATCTAGTCAAAGATTAATGTAAAGGTATTTTGCATGCAAGCATACCCAATTTGTCTACCAGTTAGCATGAGTATCATGTATATTTCACTCTTTAAATTTTTTCTTCTTAATCATGTATACAATCTATTTTACTTTCCGGGAGTTTAAGGAGACCTATCAATAAGCTCCTTCTTCTTCTTCTTCTTCTTGTGCCCTATCGCATGACATTGGCGACAAGTTTATACCAATCGTCCCTGCTTTCTGTGCATCGAATAACTTCAATCGCTAACATCCCATTCCATTCTGAAATTTTTTGGAGAAATGTAACCCTTTGTCTTCCTCTTGCTCTTTTTCCTGCTATCTTGCCCGTAAGTGCTAGCTTTTCGGGCACCTACCGGGCGAGAGATTAGTACTTTCCTGTACAACCTCCTTAACACCGTTATCTCTATTATTAACTATTGGCATAATCATAGTATTACTAGGCTAGATACTACAGTGGTTCGCCATTGCCTGCTGTAGGGTGAACTTAGGATGATCACCATTTCCCTTCCCAGCAGTTCCTCCGCCTGTATTAACAGTTTTTGACTATTGGGGTCGTAGCTCATCCGCCTTTATCATCGAATTAACGCAGAATCAGCCGTTTGCTCTCGCTCATAACCCTAAGCAGGGACCCATACCAGGTGCTACCAGCTGGGTAACTGGACCTGGGGCTCGCAAAAGGGCAGGTGCGACCACTACCTGGGAGGGATATTCTCTCCTGCTACCCTGATCAATAAGCTAGTCAAAATTATTCTTAAAACACTCAGAAAGAAGTACTTGCCTATTTTTTGTTGATTCATACCATGAAATAAAGTTTTCCAATTCTGCTACTAAGGAATACACCTCTGTACCAGGATATTTTCCAAGAGATACATCGTGGCTAAAATGTAAACGAAAAGGCATTTCAACTGGCCTAGCTGAAATCAAAAGACCATCGTAAATAATTTTCCTAAAAACTCAACTATCAGTATTACATCCTGTTAAGATGCCTTCTTGACCAATTGGGGAATATCACGTAATTAATTTGGGGTATATTACATGGTCATGAACTGGAAGAGAATCAACATATTCCACTGAATACCCTGTCAGGGGCGCAACTAGAGGGGGAGGAGGGGAAAACTCAACTATCAGTATTACATCCTGTTAAGATGCCTTCTTGACCAATTGGGGAATATCACGTAATTAATTTGGGGTATATTACATGGTCATGAACTGGAAGAGAATCAACATATTCCANAAAATTATTCTTAAAACACTCAGAAAGAAGTACTTGCCTATTTTTTGTTGATTCATACCATGAAATAAAGTTTTCCAATTCTGCTACTAAGGAATACACCTCTGTACCAGGATATTTTCCAAGAGATACATCGTGGCTAAAATGTAAACGAAAAGGCATTTCAACTGGCCTAGCTGAAATCAAAAGACCATCGTAAATAATTTTCCTAAAAACTCAACTATCAGTATTATATCCTGTTAAGATGCCTTCTTGACCAATTGGGGAATATCACGTAATTAATTTGGGGTATATTACATGGTCATGAACTGGAAGAGAATCAACATATTCCATTGAATACCCTGTCAGGGGCGCAACTAGAGGGGGAGGAGGGGAGCCCTTCCCTGCCCTATTTAATATTTTCCTTCAAATTTGTGCCCTAAACTTGACAAATGTGTGTCCTTCACTGAACTCTGTTCGTTTTCTGCAAAACAAAAACATCCTTTATGGCAAAAAAATGATCTCAAAATGGCACAAAATGATGTCTTCAGTCTATTTTTTCAAAATATTTTCTTGGGCTGACGCTCCGGACCCTTTATTCTATGACAAACCGCTTCTGCCTTTCGAGTGGCCTTCAAAGATTGAAGACACTTAAAAATTGTGCCCCAATCGTGGTAAATCTCCCCTGCCCTGGTAAAATTCTAGTTGCACCCCTGCTGGTAATGTTACAAATAACTTTCTAAAACAACTAAAGAACTCCAGCACAACCAAATGTTACTTTGAAGAAGCTGCAATCAACACTCCTAAGTATGAAACCACCAGTTTAAAAGGGAATTTAGAAGTAGAGTGATCTATAACATTACTTGTCTTAAAGGCCATTCCAGCTATGTCGATCAAACGACTCCAGTGATAAAACTGGCTCACCGTGGACAGGAAGGCAGAAAGCAGAGTGATTTTTAAGAGGGGTGACACTATTTCCTTTGCATTCATTCTGAAGAGGCAATACCCAAGTAATTGACAGGACCAGATGAATTATGGGCTGTATTTTGATTGCAAGATACAAGATAATCATCAGGCAGACACTAGGTTGTATAGTTGTCTTTCATGTAAAATATATTTTGCAACCTATCTTTTTCCTAGGGGGAACAGAATAGGCTAAAATACATGCCGTCCTATCACTCGTTTCAAGGAGCACAAATACAATGAGGATGATACAGTGAAACGCCATTTCTTGAATTGTACCCATCAAAAGGCTAAAGATGTAAGAGCTTTATCATGTCATGAGTCGTAAGCTTTTTCTCAGCTACGTTTCGAGAGAAACGTCTACCATCGTCAGTCTCACGATAGGAGAGCCTGATAATGGGAGAAGTATCTCTCGAAACGTAGCTCAGGAAAAGCTTAAAACTCATGACATAATAAAACTCTTATGTCTATGGCTTCCTTTGAGTCCATAAAGTTCAGAATTTTCAAAAGGCTGAACTTCAGAATTTAGAATTAATTGATACAACAACACGCTTGGATCATCTGCTGATTCCGGAAGCATTAAAACTTTAAACTTTGACTTAAAGCCAGAACTTAATACACGGCAGAATTTAGGAATAAATATAACAATCAAGATAACATTTTCAATGGTTGCTATTTAATACAGTGATAGCCTTGGGAATCAGTTATCTTTTAATATTTCCTTTTACTTGCTCTCGTGTTGCAATTTACTGGTCATACTGTTTTGGGCCTTTTATTCTGACTAACATCTTGTCTTGTGTATAATATTAGTACATTTTGCTAGTTGTGAATTAAAAATTGATAATGAACGCATAGAGAACTATATAGGGAGGAGAATGTTAGACGTGAATCTGCAAGGGAGGAGAGAGAGAGGAAGGCCAAGGAGACGCTACATGGATGCAATAGAAGAGGACATGAGGGGGATGGGAGTGAAAGGGGAAGACGTTGCCGACAGCACCAAATGGAGGCGTATGAACCGCTGTGGGGGATCAGGAACTAGCCGAAAGATAAAATAGTAGAAGGATGAACGCATAGGTTAGAATGTATTTTTAAATGCTCACATTGCTGTTCTTCTATGCTATGATAAAATAATTAAGTTTCAACTTCCACAAGATACCATTAAAATGTCGAACGAAAACAGTTTCCACACTTTTATTAAGTTATAACACTTTCTGGTTCATTCGATATTTTTTCAGAGTTAAGGTAACTATGGGTAGCAAAGATGAATACTATTTCATAATTTAGGTGATGCTGGATACTACTTTTAAATATCCAGGCTCAACCACCAAAGTCTTCATATAAAATAAACACTATCAAGTTCAATTATTACATTTCTACACAATTAAACAGAATAGTTTCCAATTACAAAAAAAGAAGAAATATATTGATCTGTATAAATAGCTACTGATAGCGACCATTTAAAAAAATTATCTTTATGATGCCGCTTCGTTGCAGGGTCAATTATCGAAGTAGATCTTTACCTTCCAAAGGGATCTTTTGAAATTTCAATTGAAGACTTATACCCTAGTATACCTGCAGCATACCGATTCTCGCTCGGTGAGTATTGACCTGTAAAAAATACATGGATACAAAATATGTATAAGATGCTTACGTTATTTTGAGTAATTTTTTCTTAAGATAAATTTAAGTTAAAAAATTAGGGTATAGAAATACTTATGCTTGAAATCACCTGCAATTATTTTATTTAATTAGTTAACTGTTTGATTGCAGCGCTTAGGTGTGACATCCTCAAGTACTTTTGCATTTTTGTCTATGTCCTCTTGTTTCTGCTTCTTCCGGGTTTTTTTCTTTTTCATAGCCTACCAGTCACTGCTGGTGGGTTGTCTCCACAGATTTTTCCAAACTTGACGATTTTGTGCCAACTGTACCCACCTACTGTTAATCTTCTGCTCGATTTTTTCCCTCATTAGCGCTTCCTTTAGCTCTCTTTCCCTCCATCGACGTCCACTCTTTCTAGTTTATGCATCCTAAATCCTCTGATATCCCTGTTGTTATCATCATAACCTACCTTTCTTTTTCCTTCTTTTCAAATCACAAATAACAATTAAATTTAAAACCCTTTGTTGACATCCTTTTTGTACAACTTGAACCAAATGACTCGATTTTCTTCTGTTAATTAAAAATTTCGGTCCTCTTGTCATCTATGCTTTTTCAATTATCCACTCATTCTTTCGTCTTTCTTTTCAAGACATTTAAAAAGACCACATTTGCAGCACAGCTCAAATTATTCCATTCCCTCTTTGTTTTTCCCTTCCATACTCTAGTACTTTGATCCACAGGTAACAATTGGAAAGCCCCAATTGATTTTACTGTACTTTATCTCAAATGGAGTAAGGGTTAAGTCTCAAACAATTATCCTGAATTGGTTAATGTCTGAAACAGTATGACCTCGAAAATGCTGTAAAAATTGACTTACAGAATTTTGCTTTTAAAAAATGGTAGATGGTAAGAGAAACAAGGGTAGATTACAAAGCTGTTGACAAGAAAATACTTACATATGGTTTCAACTTAAATAAACTACATTATAAACAAAAAGGCAAGTTTTAGGAACAGCTGTTATGTCATTCCGCTATCTGCGAGAAGCGGAGAAAGTGAATTATTATGGTGAATTGTCATGAGAAAAACAAGGTGCGTTGTCGGAACGCACCTTGTTCTTGCCATGACACTCGAACGCTAAAATGTGTCAAAATACTTTATATGTAACAAATTGTAAATTTAGATAGTTTTACCTGAACAAAAATGATTGCAAGATGGGAAAGAGTAGCGAAATTACTGATAATAATGCGGTAATAGAACGATTGACAAAAAATACCAGAATATGTAGATTTTGGCAGTTTAAGACGTCTAACAATAAAAATAAAGCTGATCAAGAAATTTCATTACTTCATAAAGTCAGATCAAACTTTTTAAAAAACTGAAGGAGAGATAACGTAGGAATCTAAGATTTTGTATTCCAAACACTGGATGTGCAGCTGGATGTTGAAGTTGGGCTATTTATCTGGGGATGCAAAGAAAGATACATTACGCATTTTGAAATATAAGTGTTATATCTTCTTTTGAAAGAAACACAGTGCAATGCAGGCCCAGAAAGATTGATATACAAGAAAACACCACTGACTTGATCAACGATCTTTTACTAACTCATTAAGCAATTTACAAGGAATTTGTCCTATTTGCAGTGAATGAACTGTAAGCACGCACAGAGAAAAAAAGGTGGATCACAATACAATATCAATGGAATTTTTTCCATGCAGATGTAAAATATTACTTTATTCTTTTATAAGTCATAACAATGAGAAGAAATGGTATTAAAGTCTAAAAATAGTGATTTGCTCAAAATGCCAAAAGATCAGGAGTAAATCGAAAACTGCTATGAAAGAGGTCTCTCGAGTCAATGGAGGTAATGTGATAAAAATAACATACATCAGAGACCGCCAGAATTCAATTCAAATATGAAAGTTAAGAATCATGCTTGTGCTAGTGAGAAAACTGTGCAGTGTGGAAAAGCTCTCTTCTCGGTCTTTTGGCTTAGATCAAGTGTGGACCTCTGGTCTCTCCCTGGTCGAAGCTTCGGCTATAGGGTCCAACTATGCAGAACAGGTGGCCTAGACTTGGTTGGGCACTGGCTGAAGACCAATCCAAGAGGAAGGGCCTTTCCACGGAGGGTCCTGGAAGGGGCCGTCCGTATGTCTTGCATTTTATGTTGTCTTGCGTGCTTTCTGTCCCACTAAGATCTGTTACTTCCTTTCGGGAAGGGAAGGGAATCGATGAAAGACAAAACTGGGCCAACTGTTTTCCAGGGGTCTTCTTCTTCATGTGGCATATCTCGCAAGGACGTTGGCGATCATGGACTTCCACATCCTCCGGTCTTTGGTGGCCTTCAGTATGTCTTACGCAGTTCGGTTCATCCACTTGCTGATACTGACAATATATGTTAACCTTTATTTCCAGGGGTACCATCAATAAAAGACCAAGTATGGAAAAGCTCGGAGCGGTTGAGATAAAAGACGGCACAGCACAGTTACCCATATTTATTAATGAATTAACCTGGTGTAAAGTTTTGAATTATATTCAAAGAAACTAACCAAAGAATTCTAGTTAAAGAAAGAAAAGGATATAATTTCCGATTCGCTGTTAGGTTTGAATAAAATGCATACCGTGACAAGAATATCATGCTCGTTGAGCAAATAATATGTGGAATATTCGTAAGGTTTTCACAAAAGGCAGGTGTTTAAGATTGGTTGTGTCCAATGTACCCCGTGGTCAATCGCCAGACATAGTGAAAATATTTTATGATGAAAAGACAGCACTTTATATTGTCTGACAAGGAAAAACAAGTAAAATAAAACTGCTTGATGTAGCAGTGAAATGAAAACCTATGTACGTAAACATTTATTGAGTAATTGCCAAAAATATGACTCCAATTGTGAAGGATTCTTTCGCATCATTTCACTAGGAACAGATGCCCTCCTACAAATATTTTTCCTTTTACATTTGTGTGATATTAGCAGGAGGGTGGCGTTCTTCTGGCTCACTCACAGGCCAATCTCCCCCCAAACTAAGCTACATGCTATTACCGGTATTAACGGTAAAATTTAACTTTATTAGTCAACTTTTGTACATTTACTACATAACATAAAATAATTATTTAATTACTCATTAATTAAAACTTAAATCACATAATATCATAATACAATATTAATCATTTTGTAATTGTACTAATATGCCAAATTTCATCAAAATATCTTAAAAAATGAGGCCAAATGGCACAAAGTGCCGCTGTGTTGCACTCAACCCCTATGGTAATCTAGTATGGGACAGAACAGGGGTGGACAACCTTTCTACAGAGTGGGCCAGATCCTTCAAAATTTTTCTTCACGCGGGCCAAACAAAATGAGAAAAGTGAGAAACAAATAAAGAGAGAAACAAAGAGAAACAAAGAGAAAAGACGAAAGACAGATTATGTGAATTAACCTCACTGTCAGTATTGCCGTCCTCGCTGCGAAAGTGGAGTAAAACCATACCGGCGCGCCCGTTTACACGCCCTCAAACCTACATCCGCGAAAAATCGCTCTGGTGTGTGACTGCTGAATTGTGGCTCACAGTTATCCATCCCAGTGAAAAAGTTTTTCCTGAATCTCAAGTTTAACAACGTTATATGTTTTATTCAATACATTCGATATCTGCAACCGCTAGACAATTATATTTGCTAACAAAAATTATATAATTTTATGGCCTCGCGGACCATCAAAATTCTTCTCGCGGGCCATATTCTGGCCCGCGGGCAGTAGGTTGCTCACCCCTGAACTGCAGCAATACTTTTACTTTTGATCATAGCATTTCTAAATCTTCATGTCTATTTTAGGTTTTCTTTAAAGGGATTTACTTTGGGATCCCGCCTACACCTCACGTTGTGCTTACCTTCGAGAATGCTTTGGTGGTTATTAAAAATCATGTTAACTACAACTTCAAGTTCAGGATGGCACTTAATTTGAAAACATTATTGTATTAACGGAAATGAGCAAAAACTCGCACTTTTAATGTAGAAAATAGCAAATATCGCTAAGTAACTTAATCGTTAATGGAAGCGGGGTTCTATGCAACAAACACGTTCCAAGGTAGATCAAAGGCAAGGTGTATAGAACCGTGGTGCGACCTGCAATACTCTATGGGATAAAGACAGTGCCGCTCATCAAAAACCAGGAAAGGAAGATGGAGGTAGCAGAAATGCGAATGCTACGCTGGGCAACAGGCGTGACAAGAAGGGATAGGATCAGAAATGATGACATCAGAAGTTGAATTGGAGTGGGGCAAATGTCCAGGAAACTACAAGAAAATCGACTACGATGGTATGAGCATGTAGAAAGGAGAAACGGAGAGTATGTGGGAAAACGATAGATGAACATGTGCTTGTCAGGAAGAAGGAGGCGGACCAAGGTGCAGATGGATGGATAATATCAAGGAGGACATGGCAGAGCAAGGACTGAGAATAGAAGATGCACAGGAAACGGACGAAGTTGAAGAGTAAAATTCGCTCCGACAACCCCCAACGGGAGAAGTCTACTGAAAAAGAAAAAGAACTTCATCGTTAATGGGCCCATTATATAAATACCCTTTGCATGAATATATTGGTATTAATCTCTGTTTCCTCCTACAAGAATAATGGTTAAAAACAACATAAATTAAACCTTGGTCACTGATAAAAGCGTAGACTGAGGGACGTCATAGAACGAGACATAAAAGAAGTGGGAGCGAGAAAAGGAGATTGGGAAGACCGAGTCAAGCGGAGAAAAAGGTGTCGAGCGGCAGACCTGACAAACGTCGGATGAAGGCCAAAGAAGAAGAAGAAGAAGAAGAAGAATATCTGTTTCTTCCTACAAGAATAATGGTTAAAAACAACATAAATTAAACCTTGATCACTGATAAAAGCGTAGACTGAGGGACGCCATAGAACGAGACATGAAAGAAGTGGGAGCGAGAGAAGGAGATTGGGAAGACTGAGTCAAGCGGAGTAAAAGGTGTCGAGCGGTCGACCTGACAAACGTCGGATGAAGGCTAAAGAAGAAGAAAAATAATATCTGTTTCCTCTTACAAAAATAATGGCTAAAAACAACTTAAATGAAACCTTTATCACTGTTGCTACCTACACAAAACGTCACGACAGTCTACTACATGACGTCACTATTACGTAAGAAATATTTATTTCTATTTGAATTTTAAACAGCACTTTTCAAATCAAAAGAATTCGATGGAGTTAATGCAGTTCTTTTGTAGTTGTGCTTTAGAAAATTAATAAAAAATCTGCATTGAAATAAAATTCAAAAATGAAGTCCCTACCTTCCATTAAAACACGTAAACATAGAGCAAGAGATGGAATTCCTGCTGGGAGTGTTTCACATAACGTAGCGAAGTGATCGTATCTAGAAAATCAGTGATTTCAATATCATTCATTGAAATTCTTACTGTGTATTTTTAACATAATCATTTACAGCAAAAAAGAGAAAACTGTGCTAGAAACAGGGGTACTGCATAAATAAACTAAAAATAAAAAAATTGTAAACATTTCTTTTACAATATACAAAACTTGATAAACATAGAATATACACTTAAAGTGTTGATTAAGGAATGAAGACATACGGTTAATGGTACAGAGTCATGCTATCAGGGGAAAATTAAGGGAAACTAAACTAATCTAGTTAAATTTTAATTTAAAAAGGAGGATAACAATGCAGAAAAAAAGGGTTGAACCGTAATGCTTACAGCGGGAAAGGGACAGCTGAAGCCGGGAAAAGGAAGGATCGACCACGTGCTGAAAGACACTAGTAAAGAAAATCACAACAATTGAGGAAAGAAGCTTTAGATGGAATGGCTTGATAAGGTCATCTGAAAGTAAAAACGAAGTATCTGATTGATTGGTTTTGTAGGCTACAAGTCCTTGAGTAAGGCAATAGATTATTGCACAAGATAACAGACGACCCTATTTTGACAAAACCAGTTATAACTTTATTGCCAGTGCTAAAGTTCCTATGCAGGATAAGTATACAGTATTGTGACAGATTCTAAATTAAACCCGAATTTTTCGAAAACTCTTAGTGGTCATTTATTGTCATTTGAAGTCATCCTCGTAGTTCCTCTATATGCCTAAGACAATTTCAATACTTTCTTTATTATTAATTTTTGTACTTTTTACTTTAACGACCCTCGTGATAGCAGCATTTAGTATTGAGAGGTCATCTTGTATAAATATTTGATTACAGAATTAGATTCGAAATTAGATTTCGGATGAACTAAATCTTCCAGTCGAGCCAATAGAGACGATTTTGTTGGACCCCATATGTTGATTCCTTTGATGACATATCTTTGTTAAACTCAGTTTGCTAAGAGCTGTCCTTACTTGCATGAGGTATTCCCCCCTGTTTATTCCTTCATTTCTTAATAGAATATATCACCCCTCTCAATGCTTCCCATAACATTACAGCCTTTTCCACATATTCATTTAAGATAACACCTTCCATAGAACAGTTCCTTAGTATCAACATTCTTTCCTACTTTGAATTGCGAGAACTTCACCTCTATTCTCGACTGAAACACATTCCCCCACTCTTTGCCAACATTCTTTCCGTTTTATCAAGAAAATCAATGTCACTGTCAATGCTTACACACAGTTAAAGGAAATCCATAAACAACAGATGATTTGTCCCTGTCTGACCCCTTTCCAAAAAAGTCTCTTTGTTTCGTTTTTCTCAACACCAGTGTTGTAGGGATTAACGTGACAAAGAGTAATGGCAACATTTATTGATCCTGAAAATATCACTGTTGATATTGACTTGACCTAGTGCCATTTATCCTGAAAAAGTATTAGTTTTTAGGTCTTCATATTGTCTTGCAAAATATGGAAGACATTGTTTGAACTTCCTACAAGCTTGAGAGATTTCAATATCCAGGTTTGAGGCATTGTCGTTGGTGTCATTAAAATCGACCCATGCCATAGTTTAATTCTTCTTCTGTCTGCTACAAATTCAAATTACTTCCCTGTCTATTAGCAGTTTATCTTTCGAGTGAAGTAATTTCTTTCGACGACCCTTCCTCCAGCCTAAGGCAATAAATTCTCACAATCTACAATTCCATACAACAATAGCTTAAACCAGCTTCTACAACAAATTCAATTCAATTTTATCTCCGAAAACATGTACAATTTCAATGGTATGTCACTTACAACGGAGAAACAAAATAGGAACAGAGTTTGCGGTTCGAACCCCTGCCAGAGGGACCTAACAGGGGTTCGAAATGAGAATTTCACATACCCTTAGGTTTCAATACATTTCAGCGCTAGTATGGCAATAGATGCTATGGTTACAGAATAAGGTGGAGACTGATTTCTTATATTAACTATCGCTTGTAGCATTTACCACAAAATTTATTCGCTGCAAAACAAATAATACCTGAATTCTCTAGTTCAGTGAACCCTCCAAGACAGCTCCCTGGTGCTATTTTATCTCTTATCATTCTGCATAGGGACATATCCACAAAGAGATATGTGTACCCAAGTTGTGCTAAGATGGAAATTACTGCAATGTATAACGACTGTTTAAGCATGATGCATGTTAAGCTAAGGGCCGAGGTTCGAACGCGAATCTCTCTTATGGGAATTTGTTGAGTTGACCACTCGGCCACTACTTCACTAAATATATATATACAGATCAATACTAAAACAGTGCCTTCGTTATTGAACCATGCTTCCACTCTCGCCCATTGCAGACCAGGACAGTACTCTCTATAACCTGAAAAGAAATGTTTCATCCGGCATTTAATTTGTCAGATACAGCAAGTAATTTTACTTTGAGAAAAATTTATTTTTGTTGAATGGAAAAAATAAATGATATTCTTTACTTAAAAATCCATAACCTGTCAAGACAATTTATAACTACTGGCATGACATATTACTCACCGCGCCCATCCTGTCAGGGCAACGCCAATTACTTTGGTTTTTGCACTAAGTCGACGGATTATCTTTAACCACGATAAATGATTCTCGATATGTAATGTTAATGGTGGCAAGTTTGCATCGGGTCTGATTGCTCCTAAAAAGGAAATCACCAGTGTGACTTAGCTGTGTTATGACTCTCATTTTATTGATCACGCATGAACAAACAGTAAGGAATTTATGAATATTGTTAACGTTTTACTTCTGTGAAAACTGATAAATGATAACGAAAACTGAGCACGAATTGTGCGTGAACTGGACACTAGTTTCTAGACATTTTTTGTAAATAGATTTTTGTATTTTACCACTTTATGTACCCGTGACTTTGTAGTGAGAAGATAAATCTCCAATATATATACGTACAACAAAATTGTAGAACTTCATAACAGAGGAGACCTGTTAGTTGGATGGATTTCATCTTTGTATAAAATAAGGTACTTAGGTTCTAAGGAAGAGACTCACAAAGAAAGAAGTACAACTTTATGCTGGAAAATATACTAACAGATTTGATCGCATTTTCGCCAAAACTGAACTATATGCTGATACGTTTGATGAAAATATATCCGACAAATAACAAAGACATCTTGGGCTTTGAGATGTAACACTGCTGAAAAACACCAGGTGATTGCAAAAATGCATTCTTCTTAAATCCATCCACGGTGAAAGAAGAGGCACAACAAAACAGTTACAAAGACGTAAAAAAGAGGGAGGGACAGACACAAAGAGACATAGACAGACACAAAGACAAAAATAAGAGGAAAAAAGCTATAAATTGTTTACTAAAACAAAATTTAATAGTCTAAATATTTTAATCTCGTACCTTTAAAGGAACTTGCTATCCATACGCCTGAAAAACTACTTGAATATTTGTCCCACATGTCTGAAAAGACAGTATTAATCAAAATTGGAACACTTCAAACTTCCTTCATATATCTTATTAATATATTAATGTATTTATATGAATATTTTCATACATTGTGAGATACATTTCAAAATATAACATAAACAAGAACTAAGTACATATAAGGTCAATTTTGAGGGCAAAATTATTACGTTGAGCTTTATCATCAAATGTTCGGATTTTGTTATAATTCTGCTACTATTGATCATCTTGATAGTGAAAACGGAAATGGGAAAAACCGTCAAAAATTGAAGTGTGGCTACATGTATTCAAACTCTGTAGCCCAAGCCATAAAGAAGACTTACTTAGAGATGTCAATTGGATAAATTGACATCTCTTAGACTACTGTATCAACGGCACAACTTTTCTGTGTTATGATTCAGTACCATTATGACAAACAGAACCAGATTCTTATTGGTTTCGTTGATCTTCCATCGGTGGTTAATTCAAATACAGAAACTCTTTTAGATTCCCGGAAGCCGCCCCGACGACACCGGCCTAAAACCCCGATGCTGCATTGGATTTGTGTGCGATGGTAAGTTACCAAAATTAAGTCTGATCAGGACTCCACGAAGCTGCTCTGGATTGCATCCAGGATAAATGCATTATCCACTTTCTGGCCCTGTGTTAAGTATGCTTTTGGAACGTTGGTTGAAGGCCTTGGAATTTTACTGTCAGAAATGCCAGAGTGGTTTACAAGGGGTATTGTAAAAGGGTGTGTCTCAAAACCTGGTTAGAAATAATAAGTGTAAAAAATTATAACTTTGAAACACCATTACCATTTCAAAAGAGTTCCACAACAACAACGATTTATAAAGAGAAAAGGTATGGATGTATAACTGCTTTGTGAACTGGTAAAAACATGAAACTTCCTTTCCGTTCACAATTTCAGACATACGTCAAGAAAGAAAAAGCCCGACAAATATTTTGATATGAGGAGCGAGAGAGTTTTGTTCTAATTTGTTTGTCTCACTTTGTCGCCTTTTGTTTGAATTGCTTGATAACCATTACTTATGACTGTATGCTTTTTTCGATTGTACGCTAAATTTTGCTTGTTGTTAATGCAATACTGAGTCATGAAAGGCCATGATTCACAGCAATTAATTTCGTACTTTACAAAGTGATTGTATATGGTATATACGAGAGTTAAAACAAAAACAGGGGAAAAGGCTTTTTGTTTCAAAGGTCCCAAATTGTACAATGAATTTCAGAGCAGCCTTCGCCAGTTGGACTCATTTCTTATTTTCAAACAAAACTTAAAGACTTTTATATGGTCAAATGGAAATTAATTTATGCTTATTTTTAAACATAACGTAAAGACTTTTATATGGTCAACTGGAAAATAATTTATGCTTATTTTTAAACATATCTTAAAGAATTTTGTATGGTCAACTGGAAATTAATTTATGCTTATTTTTAAGCATAACTTAAAGAATTTTATATGGTCAACTGGAAATTAATTTATGCTTATTTTTAAGCATAACTTAAAGAATTTTATATGGTCAACTGGAAATTAATTTATGCTTATTTTTAAACATAACTTAAAGAATTTTGTATGGTCAACTGGAAATTAATTTATGCTTATTTTTAAACATAACTTAAAGACTTTTATATGGTCAACTGGAAATTAATTTATGCTTATTTTTAA
>RDPX01000087.1:2282772-2295842 GCA_003991215.1 Morbakka virulenta | reverse complement strand
TATGGTCAACTTGAAATTAATTTATGCTTATTTTTAAACATATCTTAAAGACTTTTATATGGTCAACTGGAAATTAATTTATGCTTATTTTTAAACATAACTTAAAGAATTTTGTATGGTCAACTGGAAATTATTTTATGCTTATTTTTAAACATAACTTAAAGACTTTTATATGGTCAACTGGAAATTAATTTATGCTTATTTTTAAACATAACTTAAAGACTTTTATATGGTCAACTAGAAATTATTTTATGCTTTTAAATTTGACCAGTTGTACCTTTAAAAAAATTTATAATAAAAATTATGACAATGATTACACAGGATAACCTCGTCAACACATGAAGTCCTGTTATCAACGAGGGCCCTGTATCTAAAAATATGGTATATTACAATAAAGTATTATAACAAAGAAATAGAATAATTAGGTCTGGTTGCCTTGTCTACAAGAAAAGAAGGGTATTACCGTTGCCAATGGATACAAAGCAACCCCCATGCGCACAACGTACAAGTAAACTTCTAATATTTTTTGGCAATACATTCGCTCAATATTGACATAATCTGAAAAAGCCTAACGATGGCAGAAGTATCTTTCGAAACGTAACTTAGGAAAATCTTACGACTCAAGACATGATAAAGCTCTTATATCTATGTCCTCCACTAAGTCCATAAAGTTCAGAATTTTCAATAATCTGAACATTTTGACAGTATTTTTATTTCTTTCAACTTTTAATTCAAATTTTTTCAAATATTCTACCAAGATATTTCGCAACAGGCAATCGGCAACGGGTTATCCAAGGATCAACGCTCTGAGAATTCCACAAAAAATTGCATGAATAAATGCATTAGTGTTTGAAGAAGCAATAATCAAAGACGTCACAAAGCAACAAGCCGTCAGTAACAGAACACTAAAAGAATTTTTTTGTACAAAAATAACGACTTACTGATCCATACCTTTAGTAAACAAAGAATAGCCCTCAAGCTTCTGCACGTAACCCCAGATCATGATTTCTGCTAGCGACGATATCTCTAAATTGAAAATTATGCAATACATTTTAGTTACTTCTAGTGCAAAACATATTCTTTATATCATAATTATTATTTCGTAAAAATATATTATAATATCGGTGAATGTATTGGTGTTAGTACCTGCTTTTATGTTCTAGAAAATAAAGATGCTGCTCACAAGTGAAAACAAGACTGAAATACCTTCAGTCTATAAGCGCAAGCCTAGTGAAATTTTGAGGGTTTTTTTAAATCTTTTTCCGTTGTGGCCATGTACCAAAGGCTACAAAAACTATCATAAAAAACACGACAAAAACACGTTAAAAATAAAATTCGCAATTTTTTTGAATTTTGATACATCAAATTTTTAAAATTAATAACTTTCCTCAAATGTCTAGACCCAAAATAATTTCACAAAAACAGTCGATATAAACACGAAAAGTTTCCAACGTTTTTCAGCTTCCTGAGACATAATTCGAAAACAAATTTATTACCCAGCAGGATGATGTTCTGATTTGGCCAGAACCTTATTTTTCATCAATATTGAAAAATTGCAAGTTCCCTTCGATACCAAGTGTTTCTTCCTGTTATAACATCCCCTCGTGCTCCAATATAGCAAAATCAATGTAGTACTTTCACTACATCAGATATCATCATATCACTGTATAGGTCAATTCTCCTCATTCTTTTCCCTTCAGCTTCGCTCTTCGCCGAGGTTCGCTACAGTGAATCTATGCACTCTACAACTGCCGACCTTAAGCATCCTCTGAACCTACTACTCCCACAGATATTTCTCTTTTCACGCCTGCAACGTCTTCAGCGTCCATCCTTCTTCGTTCCTGGTACTCTTATCTCTATAACTCTTTCTTTTCTGAGCCCTATTCTGTTCACTTTGCAATGCCCGTTCTCGAATTTGTTTAATATTGCTACTGAATATTTTGGGGGTTTGCTATAAATATTAATTGTGTGAATGCTTTATAACATTATTTATTACTCACTTTTTATATCAGTAATAGACCACTTGCGTAACATGTCATCCCATATGATAGGCGTTATTTTTCCTTCACTTTTCCGTATGACGTAGGACAAAATCGGTAGCATGTGATTTAAATAGAGTTGTGCGTTCGTTTTATTGCTGTGTCTACATTTTGAACAATCCCCAAGGTTAAATATCTGTGAAAAAAGGAGAAAAACTGATAATATTTTCTCCCTACTTGCATATTTTTGTATTATACTTCACTGCAAATTTTAGATCCAAGTTTTCTTTTCCACCAGGACAAAGAAAAATCGGTGGCATCTTTTCTAAAACAGGTCGCGTAAAAATAACGCAAAAGTAAAACAAATTAATATTTAAAAGAAAAAAATTGTCAATAGTAAATAAATCAATGCAAGACGCAAGACGCAAGACGCAAGACGCAAGACGCAAGACGCAAGACGCAAGACGCAAGACGCAAGACGCAAGAAATNCTGCAACGTCTTCAGCGTCCATCCTTCTTCGTTCCTGGTACTCTTATCTCTATAACTCTTTCTTTTCTGAGCCCTATTCTGTTCACTTTGCAATGCCCGTTCTCGAATTTGTTTAATATTGCTACTGAATATTTTGGGGGTTTGCTATAAATATTAATTGTGTGAATGCTTTATAACATTATTTATTACTCACTTTTTATATCAGTAATAGACCACTTGCGTAACATGTCATCCCATATGATAGGCGTTATTTTTCCTTCACTTTTCCGTATGACGTAGGACAAAATCGGTAGCATGTGATTTAAATAGAGTTGTGCGTTCGTTTTATTGCTGTGTCTACATTTTGAACAATCCCCAAGGTTAAATATCTGTGAAAAAAGGAGAAAAACTGATAATATTTTCTCCCTACTTGCATATTTTTGTATTATACTTCACTGCAAATTTTAGATCCAAGTTTTCTTTTCCACCAGGACAAAGAAAAATCGGTGGCATCTTTTCTAAAACAGGTCGCGTAAAAATAACGCAAAAGTAAAACAAATTAATATTTAAAAGAAAAAAATTGTCAATAGTAAATAAATCAATGCAAGACGCAAGACGCAAGACGCAAGACGCAAGACGCAAGACGCAAGACGCAAGACGCAAGACGCAAGACGCAAGAAATAGTATCAAAAAGGAAATTCATTAAGCTCTCAGCAAACCACATAAAGAAGCCCGCAAATTATCTATTATCAATTCGAACAACAGAAAAAAGAGGAGACGCCATTGCGCAAGTCCGAGAACAATCACAAAAATGCAGCCAAAGTTCGGGCTGAACACAGAATTAATTTCAATGATTTACTTATTTTTCCTTTTTCTTTTCTTAAACCTTTTGCATTACTTTTTTTGTAAATTCTTTGTTTTCTGTGTCCGCACTTATCATGGGGAACCTTTTCACCTTTTCCTGCCATTTTGAATGTCTTTTTAAAAACCAATATTTAAAACTTGGTACTAATTACTAGAGGGTTAAAGGAAAGCCCCAGTATCACGGCGAGAGTTGATGTTCTAAGCTAAAAAAACTTTTACAATAACACCAAGAGACTGTTGCTTTTATATTCATCGGTTTTACATAAGGTATCATCGTTACATTCCCAAATCGATTATTTTTACTGCGGTGTTTACCACATCCTGAAATCCTAATCTGCAAAGCCAGAAATTCACAATTTATTTAGGGGATTTACAAAACCCGTGGTTTCATTTCCTTACTGTTACATCTTAAATCTTTGACAACTAGAGAATAATATAAAGAATAAATTTTCATCCATTTATAGTTGCCAAGATGTATATTGTTACTCACCTCGTCTCCACCAACGTGAATCCTGTCAATATTTGGATGAAGTTCTAATACTTGATCTATCATTCTGTACACCAAAGACTGGCTCTCTTTCGAAAAACAAATTAGTAAAGGAAGAAGTTATAAATTATTATTACTACAAAAAGTTTTATATAGGGATAGTGTTTCTTGTGTGTTTCCTTTCAACAAATGAAAATGTAAATGACGTAACTATTATTTAAAACAGACACTGAATCTTGTGTCACATTGACAGATATATATATATATTATATATATATATATATATATATATATATATATACCATTCTTGGTGGGTGGTAAATATAAATATTTCAGATTTGTTCGAGAGAGGGAAGCGAACGAGAATACTATACTACAGCCCCATTTCTGGATGTAACATACATTATTGTACACCACAGACCATAAAAATCGAGTAGTAGTAATAGTAATAGTAGTAGTAGTAATAGTAACAGTAGTAGTAGTAGTAGTAATAGTAACAGTAGTAGTAGCAGTAGTAGTAATAGTAGCAGTAGTAGTAGTAGTAGTAGTAGTAATAGTAGTAGTAGTAATAGTAGTAGTAGTAGTAGTAGTAATAGTAGTAGTAATAGTAGTAATAGTAACAATAGTAGTATCAGTAGTAGTAATAGTAGCAGTAGTAGTAATAGTAGTAGTAGTAGTAATAGTAGTAGTAGTAGTAGTAGTAGTAGTAGTAGTAGTAGTAGTAGTAGTAGTAGTAGTAGTAGTAGTGGTAGTAGTAGTAGTAGTGTTGGTGTGGATGAGGTACAACATCAAATCTTAGTTTTTTTGAAAACAGTGGGAGGTATCGAAAATTGTCTTGATTTGAAAAACTTGATTTGAATATCCAACTTACCTCAAGCTTGCGTCACCCGAGGGCTTTTTAGCATTCACGTGCTTAAACTTTTAAACAAGAAAACCACGCAGACTGTTTTGAAAAGTCGAGATCGTATCGGTGGCGTAATTTATAAGGGAATGAAAGGTTTCAAATCCGAAGGTTTTAAACAAATATGAAAAAATTCTAACACAGAGAAAAATTTCCTTGTTTGCTGTTGGGTTTTCTTTTGTTTCACGAAGTGTCTTCGCCTGGTTATGCTTAACGATAAACATATATCCAGGGGCCGATGGAAGACAGGCTATTATTTGAAAGGCGTTGTGATGAAAGCATTAAAACTTCACTTTTTAATTGCATTTAAAAAGTACTCTGTGTCCTATTGTTTGAACGAGAGAGAGAACATCATACTACAGCAATTGTTTCCCCATACAGAATTGGGGAAACAATTCCACAACACTACTTTAATTTACATCCAATGCCATCAAAGTCACATCCACGTATCCATATCCATTAACTTCAGCACTACCTTTCCTCTCATCAACAACATAGCCATTCCACTACCATCACCACAATCATGTAATAATCAGTACCATCTATCATAACCACATGAAGGAAACCACAAACTGATTCGTTGACTCCTATTTATATCAACAATACAATAAAAGTAATGTTTTTATAAACAAATACTTACCATACTTAAGAGGGCAAGGTGCGTTTGGATATTTTGGAGTTTCTCTCAGGTGTGCAAACTCTTTGTGTTTTAAAGCAAACTGCCAAGAGACATTTGAAAAACCAAAAAAGTAATCAATGAAGTGATGTTGATGAAAGATACAAAATGACGTTCACATCCCCCATTAGATACCCTAACTTTGAGGAATTTTTGATATTGTCTCTAAACATTAAATATAAGTAAAGCTGTACATTGAAAAAGAGAACGATAATGACTTACGGTATAATATCAATGAATTACAATTTTTTTTTTCAAAAATGCATTTTTTTCTCCAAGTTTAGGTTCTTGTTTTGTGTTGGTTTTTTTTGTTTAATTATTTTGACTGTTTGTTTTAAAATATATAAATATATATATACATAAGTGCCATCAGTGCATGGATCCTTAGATATGAACAGGTCTTCCTCTCTTTCGTATTCCTGCTACGAGACTTAAGGTTAAGGGTTGTGTTAAGGTCCCCACTTCTCTAGCACACTTCTCTAGCACACTTCTCTATCACACTTCTCTGGCACACTTCTCTATCACACTTCTCTATCACACTTCTCTGGCACGCTTCTATAGCACACTTCTCTATCACACTTCTCTAGCACACTTCTCTATCAAGCTTCTCTATCACACTTCTCTATCACACTTCTCTATCACACTTCTCTATCACACTTCTCTATCACACTTCTCTATCACACTTCTCTATCACGCTTCTCTAGCACACTTCTCTATCACACTTCTCTATCACACTTCGCTATCACACTTCTCTGGCACACTTCTCTATAGCTGTGAAACTTGGAAGATCATCAAAGCAATAGAAAAAAGATTATTGGCCACACAAAAATAGAAATTAAATACATACTTTATTTTATTGTGTCCGGTGTTCTAGTTCAGGTTAGGATATCTGTTTTCCTTAATGAAGCAGCCAATTCCAGAGCAATGGTATGTTTTGCTGCTTCTTCATGATCGTTCTAGCATGATATTTTGTGAACGAGGTACACAATACTAGTTGTTTGTTTTATTGATTGTCTATGCATTTTAATTATCATTAATGTTTGGCTTTTGTTGATAGTTATGCATTCAGATTTAGAGATATTGACTTTAAGAACCATTTCAGCTACAGTTGTTACAAAATGATTGAGGAATTCTTTTAGCTACTGAAGATCGTGAGTATCGTCATTCATCAAAGTTATGTCATATGCTTAACTAGAATTGAACACGAAAAACACGAAAAATAAAAACTATGATTGCAACTAATAGTTTCACGATATTTGCCTGATTGCCTGATGATCGAAATATCCTGAAACTATTAGTTGCAATCATAGTTTTTATTTTTCGTGTTTTACCTTATATGTATCGCTCTGTTATATGCATTGAGCACTTTTTTATACGAATACACAAACTTACACAAATATTTATATATAACTAGGATTCGAGACTTTATGTCCTGCAATCGAGATATATATATATATATATATCGATTGCAGGACATAAAGTCTCGAATCCTAGTTAAGCAGATGACATAACATGTATGTATATATACATACATGTTTTCTGAACTCTGCTATTTTGACCTTTGACAGCCTTAATGGTTATTCCGCTAAACATCAAGTTCCATACTTTTTTACTGGATAGCACATCCATTGGGCCGCTTTCCATGTCTTCGTCTTAACCCTGGGAAAGGAGACTTTCGAGTGCTACGCTTTGTCAAAGGGCTACAAAGGTTTTGACTCAGGTCTGCATTTTACCACATTTTTAGCTAGCATATATATTTGCAGGCTATTAACAATGCACCACCTGGAGACCTACCGGACAGTAGTTTATATTTCCATAAGGTCTATGTACATACACAAGCAAAAAGTATCCGCTCCTCATTCATAACTTGATTTTTAGTTTGTTGCTAGCTTTAACAATCTTCAGGTAAGGAAGTAACTTCTTATATATTTGCGAATAAGATATGACCCATCATTTGAAGGAAAACTGAGCCTTGTTGAAGAAAATTGAATTCGAAAAAGTGTATCCACCCCAAACAAATAACTCTGCCTTATGTTTGTTTTCGTAAGGAGGAATAAAGAGAAGAGAAAAGAAAGACAATACGAAAAGAAGGGGAGAAGGAAGAATAGATATTAAGGAAGAAAAAGTGACTGTGGCCTTCCAACGGCGACGTTTGAGAAATTAAATAACGGAATCTCAAAATATTCTTTATGTAAAAATGATATACAACTGAAGTATGCCCTAAATTTTCCTGCAGTTTCTTTCTAATTCTGAAAAACGTTTACTTTTTAAGTTAGTTACGAACCCAACCTATACATTCTTTTAGTCGTAAATACACCAATGTAAATAACTGAAAGACAAAATTGAAAATCGAACAATGTTTGATGATTAATATTAGGTACAAAATACTAGGAAGCGATTTTGTTCTCAAATATACTAACCTCAAAGTGGCCAAATGTTTGTACTAAAGGGATAACATCCAGGTTGTTCTGTTTGCATTGTTTTAGAAATGTCTGGATATTTTCATAGCTAAAATCAATGAAAAGCATAAGTGAGTTCCAGTGAATGAAATATACATTTACTACATGTATCCACATATGGTAGATATGGAGACATATACGTTGAAATAGAAGACCATTTTATCTACAATGGGAAATTATCTATAAAGTACTGTGTGGTGCCTTTAAAATGTTGGCCAATAATCTGCAAAATCAACTAAACTGTTGTGGAACGTCTTGTCCCAAGAAGTTTGAATGAATTATCTAATTTTGTTGAGACTGAGTAGTGTTGACAGTAACATCTTTCCCTGCACTGTAGACAAAGATCGGATTCAAAGGAATCCTTGACAGTGTTTATTGTTAGCGGAAACAAAAGCTTAGAAATGAATTTATCATTACCATGAGGAGGTGTATCCATCATATCCATAATGGGCCGGAAAGGTGGCATTGAACCTAATCGTTTGCCGATTTTTGGCAACCCATTTTCTCTACCTAGGTAGCCAGCTTTCGGTCTTATTGATTTCTTTTCTTCTTCTGTTACCTCACCTCTGGCTAATAGTGTATCAAGGTACGATTGAACCGTTGGCAGGATACCTAATGTTCAAAACCTTGAACTTTAAAGTGGCTCTAAAAATACGTCCTAATGTACGGTAGTAACTGAGTATGTCCAACATTAAAGACGGTGGCCTTTGTCAGTTTTCAAAATTATGCAATGTTTCTTTAAGCTCTTCAAAACGTTGACTCGCTTCTGATCGTGAAGGAACTGTTTAAGGTCAAGATCAACATAATTGTATGTAAACGATTTGACAGCAAATTGTGTTTCGTAATCTGGGGATTAGTGAATGCTTTGTTTGTGTAGATTTGGTCATGAACATACTTCATAACTGTTCTAATTTCGATTTCTTTCGGGCCCAAAATGTTACTTCAAAATGCCTTATTTAATTGACATTTGGGATTACTTTTTAATGCCTATACTTTGATTAAGATGGCTTCACCATGTATTACGTATGTCAGAAGAAACACCAGCCAAGCTTGCGCTCAGAGAGTTCTTGCGATCAGTCAAAAAAACCACCAAGCAGAACCAAAACCACCTGGTTCAACATCATATCACGTGACCTTGCAGATCCAGGGATCACTTTTATTGAAGAAGAACAGGTAGTTCAGGGTAGAGACTACTGGAGAACACTGACTGCGGAGAGAGCCCTGCACACTGTCAACAATGTGAGAAGTGCAGAGTCACAATAAGTGACGTGAGGCACAACACACGCACAGAGATTCTTTGCTTAACTTATTTCTCGTTTAATTTGAAATGTTTACTGTTAGCAGTTTACTGCCTCCAAGCTAAAGTTACAACTTTATTTTCTAAGCACCTTCTGAAGTAGTAGAGCTCTCCAAAGCAGTGGTGTTTTCAGTTGCGCTTCAATAGCATCGTAATCCCTAGTTTTTCAATATAGTTCTTAAAAATCTTTACTCACTTTCCCCAAAGCACCAATTATTTATTATTGACATGACAACCAACTTTTTCTTTAACCACAATTGCTTGACCTCAGATGATAACAAGTCACATCAATCCTTCTTTACATGCGATTTGTGGCATGCCTAATTGTTCGCTGGATATGAAATGTTCGTGATCCAACATTGTTTGATTTCTTTCTCTTGCAAGACAATGTCAGGTTGCCTGTGCTCTCTCGTGATCACATTGAATCATAAAGTCCCACAGAATTTTTGTAGGTTCATTCTATTTGACATCTTCAGCTTTATGGCCACACAATTTTTCATCTCCTTGGAGGTCATACTTTTCAGAGAGCGCTCAGAGCACTATCTTTGCCTGACTGCAGTGACTACTTTTATATTCATTCAGTATCATTATTATTTTTCTAAACTTTAATAATTTTCTTACTTAGCTGGAGATGTAGCATTAAGGTGTTAGCTGCTTTTATTATTTTATTATTATTATCGAGTGGTTACACACCATCTAGTGATGGATGGGTGAAAAACCCACATTCAGCGCCCAACAACAAGCCAGGAAAGTTGAATGCAGGCACATGTACTATAGCCACAAGAGTGAGATAAAATAACCAAATAAAAACGGAAACATCACTTCAACCTTGCAAGTGGCGCCTCACAACCAGTGAGGAAAGGCACATTGCTCAAGCGGTTGTTGTTGTATGACAACTCATGACGGCTGTTGTTGTATGACAACTCATGACTACAGCACTCCCCACTCCTAGCCTGACAGCTGACAATACATGGAAAGATATCTTAGTATTAGCACTAAGTCTGGTATTGCAGCATTGAATACAGACTGTATATTTGTTATCGCCCTGTTTGGTGACAAAAACAACAACGCACAGGCAAAAAGAGCCATGTTGTTATTATTGTTATTATTATTGTTGTTATTATTATTATTATTCTTATTATTATTATCATATCATCATCGAGTGGTTACACACCATCTGCTGATGGATGGGTGAAAAACCCACATTCAGCGCCCAACAACAAGCCAGGAAAGTTGAATGCAGGCACATGTACTATAGCCACAAGAGTGAGATAAAATAACCAAATAAAAACGGAAACATCACTTCAACCTTGCAAGTGGCGCCTCACAACCAGTGAGGAAAGGCACATTGCTCAAGCGGTTGTTGTTGTATGACAACTCATGACGGCTGTTGTTGTATGACAACTCATGACTACAGCACTCCCCACTCCTAGCCTGACAGCTGACAATACATGGAAAGATATCTTAGTATTAGCACTAAGTCTGGTATTGCAGCATTGAATACAGACTGTATATTTGTTATCGCCCTGTTTGGTGACAAAAACAACAACGCACAGGCAAAAAGAGCCATGTTGTTATTATTGTTATTATTATTGTTGTTATTATTATTATTATTCTTATTATTATTATCATATCATCATCGAGTGGTTACACACCATCTGCTGATGGATGGGTGAAAAACCCACATTCAGCTCCCAGCAACAAGCCAGGTAAGTTGAATGCAGGCACATGTACTGTAGCCACAAGAGTGAGATGAAATAAAAATCAAATTAAATGATTTGATATTTATTTTAATTTTAAAAGTTTTAATTTTAATTAAAAATTAATTAATTTTAATTAAAGTTTTAATTTTAAAATTTTCATTTTAAAAATTAAATTAAATCTTGCAAGTGCAGTCCCACAAACAGTGAGGTATTACTATTATTTTATTATTTTTATTATTATTATTATTATTATTATTATTATTATTATTATTGATGGATACATCACAGTCTGGTGAAATTGACTGGTAATCACTTCAGGATCCGAACAGACTCTATTCTGAGATGTTGAGTGTCTTGCGTAGTATATGGGACGTGCCAAGCAGCGCCACCCTCTGAAGTTTTTCTACACTTGTCATTTCCAGCGTGATCATTTTTGCGTGCCTTTCCAGTTCCCCAATGGCTCCCAATGCACCAATCACTATTGGCACCACATTGGCTGATGTCCGCCACATTTTCCTGATCTCTTCTGCTAACTCCGGATACTTCTGCCTCTTCTCTCTATATTATTATTATTATTATTATTAGTAGTAGTAGTAGTAGTAGTAGTAGTAGTAGTAGTATTAGTATTATTATTCTTACTATTCTTATTATTATTATTATTATTATTATTATTATACACTTATTACTCACCAAATGTCAGTGGTAATGTGTTCTCAGGGTTTGTCATCAATGAGATTTCTTAAATCTTGAGAACCTCCCTCAGCATCCTGACAGAATAAAATATACAATACAGAGTTATCTGTCATTCAGCAACCAATGTCTGTTCAAATGTCCTCCAATCTTTTCTTTAGTTTCTTTGGTGTTATAATTTTATTTTATTTTTTTTGTTACTATCCTTTGAAGTTGCTTTCTTTCAATACGATCCGTGCCAAGTCCCACCTTGGGACAACAAGCAATAGAAAGATAAACGAAGCTATGGTCTACATAGAACAAACTTTATGCAAGATGTGTGTTGTACCAATACGTGTAATCTTTTGTGTTTCAGAAAGAGATTTATTCCTAAGTATTTGGTCAATGCAATATTGTGCATTTGATATTATTCCCAGAGTTCCAACGACAACAGGAATTGTAGTGGTTTTTAGATCCCACATCTTTGTGATTCCGATCTCAAGATCCTCACCTCATACTAACTAAATCTTTATTGATGTGTTACTATTAGCAGGAATGCTCGTATCCATGAGGAAACAGGTCTTAACTTGATGGCAATAATTAGTCAGTTTGCCTGAATAGTTCTGTCAGTTTGGATACTGAAATCGCAGAATATTGTGATAAAGTTGTTTTCCGTTACACACAGTGGTTTATGCTCCCAACAATATTTGTCATGAGGGAGTTTAAATTCTTTGCATAACATCTAGTAGATATTTTGACCAACTCAGTCATTGTGCTTTTGGCATTCTATTGGGGCCAGTATAGGACAGTCGGACACTATATGACCAATCGTCTTCTTATGCTGATCAAATATTCTACATGAGGAATCAGCGCCGATCTTTAAGATATTGGTTTGAAATTTTCATGTATTGACGACACTGATCTTGAGCCGCGATAATGTATCCTTCTGTTTCGGATTTGAGCCAAGACAACTCCAGCCATTCATGAGTTTGAAATGTCTTAACATCTTTCTCATCAGCCCGATTACAATACTTACCATAAAGTGCTCTATTTCCCCATTTTAAGGTAAGAATTTTCAGACCTTTAGATTTTGCATTCAATTTGGCATTTCGTACCATTTCTATGGTTTTGTCTATCAAGACCCCATGTTGCAAATTGAGTGATTCAATTCCAAGCGTGTCTTGAAATTTGGAAACATCATTTGAAATAAAGAGAATATTCTTCTGCTTTTCATGTTTAACTACTAGATTAAGCATCCAGTCCTTACTATTATCAAGATATGTACACAAATCTATGATTGAGGTTATGAGTGAAAGCTCCAACTGAATCATATCCCGCCTCACTCTCTCTCTCTCTCTCTCTCTCTCTCTCTCTCTCTCTCTCTCTCTCTCTCTCTCTCTCTCCCTTCCCCTGCGGATCTTTTAGAGATCAAAAACCGCTTTTAGGTTGCACATGCGGTAAATGGAAACTTTTTTTATTTTTTTTTTATACACTTTATTTTTTTCACTGTTCCACACTAAATTTATTTGAACAATTTAATAACACAGAAGAAACGATAAATATTTT
>RDPX01000087.1:2238192-2282153 GCA_003991215.1 Morbakka virulenta | reverse complement strand
AGACCAGTTCTCAGAATTCAGAATTAAGCTTGTTTTCCAGAGTTTCATGCTAACAGAAATGAACTTTCTAATAATTGGAGAGACCAGTTCTCAGAATTCAGAATTAAGCTTGTTTTCCAGAGTTTCATGCTAACAGAAATGAACTTTCTAATAATTGGAGAGACCAGTTCTCAGAATTCAGAATTAAGCTTGTTTTCCAGAGTGTCATGCTAAGAGAAAGGAACTTTCTAATAATTGGAGAGACCAGTTCTCAGAATTCAGAATTAAGCTTGTTTTCCAGAGTTTCATGCTAACAGAAATGAACTTTCTAATAATTGGAGAAATGTGATACATTACAAAACATTTTTTTATCCAGCTATGAAGAATACTACCAAACCCCTTTTCATAATCAATCCAAACTACAGAGAGATTTTTGTGATTGTTATGGCAGTCCTCAAGAATCGTTTTGTTTATCAAGTGCCGGTCCTTACAACGATAAGAGCCTCGTTTATAACCTTTCTTATTCATTTCGAAACTGCTTATTATCAGTTAGGAAAGAATATGTATACACAGTCAGAATTGAAGTGAGAATTTTATGATGGGTCGATTATTTTTGGGATTGTCAATCTCACCACTTTTTGGTTGACGATAAAGGATTCCATTGACAAGTCAAGGTGGGATATTTCCTTGTTCGAGAATGATAGCATGATACAATTTAGTTAATTTATCATGAGATGCATTAACAGAATTCAACCAGAAATTCGTAAATTTATCTTTTTTTTAGGAGCCTTCCATTTGCTTATTTGAGATCCTCAAGAGAAACATCTCCCCAAGTTTGCTCTTGAACTTCTTCCAACACCTTTGTCTGACGTTCATTCCAACGTCTATTAACATCAGGAGTTTTTTTCTCAGTCCAAATTTTTCACAAAACGTTTTTAATTTTATCTTGAGTTGCAGGACTGTAAACTTTGATTAGGATTTTTACCGATATAACAGTAAAAAATTTTTGTAACATTCTTGAACATGTTGTTAGCCCTATAAAATCTTGACCTCTTCTCAAAGTGTCTGATTCAACCCGATTTAGCCTGAATGGTTTATTTGATGGTGTCAACAACCATATTAATGTCACTGTCATGAATAATATTATATTTAGATTTCAGTTTTTCAGTTTTAGACTTTCTCACTCGCTTGTTCGAACTGTTTATATTCGTTCAAGTTTCTATGTCTGATCTCAGTACACTTATCTTTTTCGGATTTTGTTCTGCCAAGCTGGTTTCTTACGGACGTTCGTGCGCGAAGGTTTTATTCTGGATCCAGACACATAAAGAGGGAGGTCTCTTTCTCTGTGAGTTTACAACCACAGGCAGGGATAGAAACAAATACCTTTTTTGCCCTATTTTTAAGTATTAGTATGACCTATTAGTAGATTTCAAAGTAAAACAGACATATTTTTTCGAGATACAAAACCTGAAGTTGTACTTTCATTTTATTAATTAAAATGTTGATAAAACTCCACTATAAAATTGACCATTCTAAAAATATTATATATATATATATATTATATATTATATATTCATTTACAAAATAAAATGTACCCAGTTTGTACTATCTGAAATAAAGTGTGTAAATTATTTTTTTACATTTAAATGATCGAGAAAACGCCCTGTTGCAAATAAATACCCCTTTCAAATAAACCTCCATTTTCCAACTTTTAAGAATAAGAAAATTTTGAAAAGTTCGTAAAAATTTTCTACCAACACCGCCTTACCTTTCTTTTAGAAATAAATGCTTCCTTCAAACAAACGTTCCTATATCCACCCCCTCCAAAATTTTTTAACCTTTAAAACAACACTCTGGGCGTTAATTTGATCATTTACGGCTATTATATCTAATAAAAAAGTACGACAAATGAAATGATAATCCAGCTTCTCAAAGTTTCTATCATTCAGACTGTTCCTCTAAAAACAATTTTAATTGCCTTGGTTAAAAAACAAAATAATCAGGCCTGTTTAAAATACTAACTTTTCCTCCTGATTGCTTCTACCCTAAGCTGGTGGGCATTGCTACTAGTTGTGGCCGCTGCAGCACTGAAAAGGTATACAGAATTACCAATATACTAACCTGTAGGCATATTTCTGACTAAGAACCCTAAGTTTTCCTTTATAAGGAAACATATCTTCATATTCTAAGAGAATTCCAGTTGCTCCTAACTTTTTGAAATAGGGAAGCAGCTAAAAGCAGACAATAAGAAAATAATTACAAATTACATTTGGCAAATGTTTTAACAACTTATAAATTAGTTTACTCAGGGTTCTTCTTTCTTTCTTTCTCAGTTGACTTCTCCCCTTAGCGGTCGCCAGTCCTTGCATCTTCCATTCTCAGTCCTTTCACTCCCATCTCTTCCTTGATATTTTTCAACCATCTCTGACTTGGTCGCTTCTTTCTCCTTCTTCCTGACAAGCCCATGTTCATGCATCACTTCTCCACATACTCTTCATCTCTCCTCTCCACATGCTCGTACCATCGTAGTCGATTTTCTTGTACTCAGGGTTCTGAAACATCTCTCTTAAATAATAAGCATTTTCTTTCACTTCATGGTAACGTTTAAGAAACTGTCTCCCATTTTCAAAAGCTTTCTTTGAAATAAATTCCTTCCTATGTCCATTTTTTGAATAAACGTTAAAAACACGTGATCAACTGAGAGCTATTTCTAGGAGCCATTAACTGTTTTCTTTCAGATATATATCTCCCTGAATTAGGCGGCATGAATAATCAGTAATCTTAACTGATTAAACACGTTTAAAACTTGCTTCACAAGAGGACTGGGTTATGGGCTGATTAGATTACAGATCATTTGGGCCGTCAAATATAGAGAGGGGTTAACATGTAGAATATCAAGACCGGAAATGAAGGAATCGACGTTATCATATCATGTACAATAAGGCTTGATTTCTGTGGAGGCCATTACTGTGGGATACATAGTAGCTAAAATTTATGGATGAAATGGGATTGTTGGATTAAAGAAACGGTTGGTTTCATATTAACTTGAAAATTTCAACACAGTTAAAACTGCACAGCAAAATAGAATGGAATTCATCAACCTACAATCTAACGCCCGCCTGGAGGATATTGTGAATTGTCTAAGCGAATCTATGACAAGACGTCTGGCAATGCCAAAGAAAATTTTTTTTCATTTGTCATTTCTCTGCAATTGGTAGCAGCTCTCTTTGTAATTAAAATTCGATACAATTTTTAGCAAATACTTTAGACCAAAGAACTTTCCTACTGTTCAATGCTGTCTCAGATTTCAGCTGAAAACCTGCTCCGTTATGCATACATATATATATTTCAAGACAAGATATAACGGACATAAGCAATCATTAAGAAATAAGAAGTACAGAAAGAGCACAACCCTTTCATCGTACGTATGGGACCTGAAAGAAAAGAACATCACCCCCACCATGAAATGGTCGGTAATAACTCACGTGCAGACCTATTCAGACAAATCGAAAAAGTGCAACCTTTGTTTGCGGGGAAAGTTCGAGATCCTTAATTACACTAACAAAGAGGAACTGTTGAACAAGCGTAGTAAACTCATTGCAAAATGTAGACAATTGAATAAATTCCTGTTACCTACTTAAAAAATCAAAGGACTGGGTACATACATATATATACATATATATATGCATGTATATATGTATGTATGTATGTATGTATGTATGTAGGAGCTGCGGCTTAATGGTTAGTGTAGATGCACCGTAACCAAGAGGTTCCGGGTTCGATTCCCCGAGCAAGCGAAAATAATTTAGAACTAAATAAAAGAGAAAGCCATTGGTTGTAGTCTGGAAGGGCCAATGGCCATGAACTCTTCACTGCCAGAACGAAAGCCCCTGTGAAGGGCATTGTCTGACCCCCAGTTACAGAGGATAAATGACGTTAAAACCATATATTCCGGTAACATGTATGTACATATTTATAATTTTGATTTAAATTAGCAGTAACAGAGTTCCATGTTTTATCGATAGTTATCACACTGCAAACGAATATTAGAATATTAGAAAACCGATATATTATTATGCCAGTTTTGTATGGTGGCAATGCTGACCATTACCCATAAGGGTATCGAGCTGAAAAACACCGTTAATTTATTTTTCAGGTATGTATTTCTTGCTATAGTGGCAATTAATTATTAATCCGTTCCTTTTGTTTAGCAATTCCTCCGAGTCTGACCTAATAATAAAGCCTTTATCCGAATAAAAAAAGATCACATCAGTTTCTGTATTTCAAATGGCGAAAGGACTTGGTTTGCTAGTTGTAGTGAAATTTGAATTCGCCCTCTGGTATTTGGTAGTAGGCGATCTTATTCTGGTCAGTAGTGCCTTTTGCTTTATAGATGATATATTTAGTTATACATTCGCCATTAAGTGGGCATTTAACTTCCTCCTTGCAGTTACAAGATTTTGCTCGCTTGCCTTGATAGTTGCTTAAAATCATGTTTATTGTGTTGTTTGGCAATATTAACAATATTGCGTGTACACGAATAGCTGAACTTTATTGTGTCGCGATTAAATGGGTTTCTCAAGGAAAAAAATTCCTATTGGGGGCAAGGGGAAGGGCTTCCGGAACCCTGCAGATCCGGAATTTGATTATTTGTGGGTTTATAGGATTGTTTCCACGCCGTCCTTTTCTGGCTGTTTGATTGTGTCATTCTTTTTCTCTTCTATTTATTTCACTTATTTATTTGATTGATGAAGTAACATTGCAGTACGAAAGTGTTTTTGTTAAATTCACCGGGTTTTTTTTGTTGTTTTCCTTTGAAATATAAATATATTGGGAATTGTTTGATATGGTTGGAAAATATTTAAGTCCGTCCAATAAGAGCACGTGCTAATATCAAATTTGGACTGGCTTACCAATTAATCCGAGATTAAATGATAAGACGTCTGCACATTTTGGAAATTGGATTGAAACCAAATATATCATGAAATGCTTTGCGACAAGAAAAATCATGTAAAGACCATATGAGTACAGCAGTAAATTATATGAAAGATTTTCCTAAAACAGGCTGTTAAGTGTTACGTAATGAGTATGAAGTAAGAACCACAAACTCTACAGAAGATTCAAAGAGAAATTTGGAAATTAAAATACATTAGGTTTCTTTAAATAGATATTTGACTGACAGGATGTGAAAATTGACACTTAAGATAATCAGAAAAAAGTGACCATTGATTAATTATGAGCATGGCTTATATCCAACAGAATGGGTAGAGTTAAAATTATTAAATATTCTCACTGTCCAGTTTAATAACAACGAAAACATTGTCTCGATTCGGTGCGCTTCTTTAACTGATTTGTCCTCTCAAATGTTTTTGAAATGAGCCACAGCTGGAAATCAAAGAAGGTTTTGTGTACCCTTGCCTTTAGAACACTTTGTAATTCCCCTCGTGGCATTTACATTGCATAAACAGCAGCAATGAAAGAGAACTCTGGATTTTGGGCCAAGATACTCAGAAGACACTGTAGTAACACCAGAGCAAGGTCCCTGAAGACCAGCAGAAGAGCACCTGAACGGTAAAGGTGGCTAGGTCGGAGCCCTCCTGAGACAACTTTGGTTTTCAGGAGAGAGGATTTGGAATGTCACGACTTTGTGCATGACTGTCACAACAACAAAAATGTCACCACAACAAAAAACTCGTTGTTGTTATTGTTGTTGTTATTCTTATTGTTGTTGTTATTGTTGTTGTTGTTGTTGTTATTGTTGTTGTTATTGTTGTTTTGTTATTGTTGTTGTTATTGTTGTTGTTATTGCTATTGTTTCTGTTGTTGCTATTGTTGTTGTTATTGTTATTGTTTCTGCTGTTGTCATTGTTCTTTCTTGTTCTTATTGTTCTTATTGTTGTTGTTGTTTTATATCAATGCTGCAAAACAGACTATGTCATGGATACTTATGAATCGAATGTGAAACAGTAATACTATGGCACGATTTTAATTATTTACAGTGCCTTATCAAAAAAGCAGAGAAGGAAAATGCTTGAACATATATAGCCATGGATATCAACAAGCAATTCTTACATAGAGAATTAGAATTTTATTTGGTATTCAATAAGTAACTTAAAGAAGCTTTGACCTAAAGTATGAAAATTAGGATTTAAGAACAGAATAAATAAATCCAACGACAATTGGAATTAGGACATGGAAATTGGATTGAGATTCAGATACGTAATTAGTGAAGGCAAGATCAAAAGGAAGCCTGATGTCTGGGTAGGAAAATAGTCACATACCGGAGTATTTCGGTGTATTATTGTAAATATTAAACAATATAACTACTATATTACAGACAATGTAACAGTTTAAAAATTATAGTGTGGTCTATTTAAGCAGGAGAAATAGAGCAATTGATTTGACATGGGTGCGGACAATTTGTCTGGGGAGTTAAATATTTTGGCTAAACAGAGGGTACGATGGGCTGCGTACGATAGAACCTAATGTAATGAATAACCCTAATGGGTCAATAATATTAATTAGTCCGAGCGAGCAAAGAGAGTGAGGACAACTATATTTCAGTCGAAATTTGTTTCAACATTTCACCTTCTCCTATTGGGGGTTGAAAATTAGCCTCACATTTTGGGATAAACATTTCAGTCTTACATTTATGGAGAGGTTGCGTGATGAAGAAACTAAATGTTCCACACGTGGAAAAAAGTAAAGAAAACGGCGTCAGGGGCATTATCAAGATATCGACAACCTGCGCAGAACTGTAACTTCAAAATTCCAATTTTCTTGCTTCAAATTGTGATCATTGAGCACTGATTTCACGAGGGAACAGGCTACTGGTACATACGAAGTCAGTTGGCGCTTTTAGCAGGAAATCATAAATCTTCAACAACAGGTAACTGTTTATTGTTTGCATTTCAAAACTTGCCAAAGCTTAAAATCGCGGCAGTTGGTTTGACGGCCAAGATTCAGACAACTTAAAAATTAACTCATCAAACTGAGCATCTTTTGATTTCATATAAAATCCCGAATTTCAACTGCTTCTGCCTTAAATTTTGACACGAAGTTTCAACATTCTCCAAGGCTTAAAATCGTTGCTGTTCATTTGACAGACAAGATTCAGGCATGTTTGAAATCGGCTTGTCAAACTGAGCATCTTTTGATTTCAGATAAAATCCCGAATTTCAACTTCTTCGGTCTTAAATTTTGACACGAAGTTTCAACATTCTCCAAGGCTTAAAATCGTTGCTGTTCATTTGACAGCCAAGATTCAGGCATGTTTGGAATCGGCTTGTCAAACTGAGCATCTTTTGATTTCAGATAAAATCCCGAATTTCAACTTCTTCGGTCTTAAATTTTGACACGAATTTTCAACATTCGCGAGGAGACTTTCTACACCTGTTGCTGTGGACATCTAATTCCTAGTAATAATAGTAATAATAATAATAATAATAACAATAATAATAATAATAATAATAATAATAATAATGATAGTATTAGTACATAATTAAAAATAATAAAATAATTTGTTACTAAATGTATCGTGGTTTACATTCACTGAGCAGCTTTAATAACGATTTAATAAAAATTCTATGATTTAAAAAATATTTATTAACAAATTTATTAGCAATTTTTCAAGTCATGGATCAACACACCTTCTGCAAGTGAACATGTCTTGACTTAACTATCCCAAACCACAAAATAATTGTAGAAGATATCTTACCTGGAGTAGATAATCCATACTTGGAGGTGCACCTTTGAGGTCAATATGGACCAACCTTAAGAAGAAAAACATGATAAACTATAAATGGACGAGTAAGCTTTTTTCAGCCTATGATAACTTATTTTTATATAAAAAATGTTGTAAATTGACGCGGTATTATGAGGCACTAAACTTTACATTAATCGAAGCTACTCGGCTTGATTGCTTGGTAAATTAACAAAGCCGCTTAATATTTATAGGGGTGTGTGCGTGCGTGTGTGTGTGTGTGCGTGTGTGTATGTATATGACTGCGGTCCTGTGGGTATGCTTTTCATGACTGTGACATCATTAGGCGTTTATTTCAGATTTAGAACAACTGGTAAAGTGTTTAACTTGAGGAGATTCCAGGCCAAGACCCTTGTACGTGAAAGTTTTGTTAGGGAGCTTCCTGTATACTGATCGTGCTGATGTTGTTGCTCATTCTGCTAGTGAAATGCAGTCTGTATTGGATGGTTTTGCTGATGTATGTACTCGTTTTGGTTTGACAATTAACATTGATAAAACCAAGGTACTGTATATTTCTGCACCTGATGAGGTTTATATAGAGCCTGACGTTTTTGTTAATGAAAAAAGGCTTGAAGTTGTCATGCATTTTGTTCACCTGGGGAGTGCTCTATCTCGAGTTATGGCTCTCTCTCGATTTTGAAATCAAGAAAACGATCACCAAAGCTTCAGGTTTTTTTGACACATTAGAAGACAGAGTTTAGTCTGGTGATGTTCCCACTCTAAAACCCGATTTTTTCTGTATACCAAACCTGTGTGTTGGCCATTCTTTTTTGTGCCTTAGAAACATTGGGTCTCTTCAGTCGCAAATCAAGCTGCTTGAGAGACTTCACCATCATTGTCTCAGGCACATTCTAGGAATTAAATCTGGCAACTGCTGGTATTCTACGAAAATTTTTAGGATTAAGAAGGTGGAGGAAGAGACAAAGACAAGTCTTAATTTTAAGACCTTGTATTTAATAAAAAACTGTATTGAGTCAGTACTAACATCATACACTGTGGTAAATGTGAAATAATGTTGTATCTGTATTCAAGTAGCATAGCAAATATAAAAATTCCTTACAAGCTGAAGCAGTTCTTGACTAGTCATTAAAGCCTATTCATTTCACGTCAACATAATTCGGATTTTGTAGGCAATCATTCTTAGATATCTTCAGTTTTCGTGTTGTCTTCAGAATTAACGTGTTTACGTCATAACTCTGCCTACCTGTTCCATGTTTATGCTTTGTTTCACATCAGGGAGCGAAAATTGCACATTCTTTCCTGAATAGGCTGAGTACTATTCAGGAAAGTCCAGAATATTTGCTACCAATATAATACAGCTGACGGCATGTCGTCTCACGATTAAATTGTTGTGGAAAACAGATAAATTATTTAGGGTTCGTTACAACGGTGTACAAACGAAAGGAGATTATAGAGTTAATACACCTCTTAATCTTCTATGTTAGTTTCAGTCTATTGTATATAAAGAAAAGAACACTATGTATACTCTTTAGTTTGAGCTACCTTTAATACGTAATAGAACTAAGAAACAAGTAAGTAAAAGGTTCTTTGAAACAAGGGGTACTTAGTATAAATACGTTTTCACAAATCCATGAGGAGGTACATTTTTTCAAATTCCTTTTCACAAAAATTGTGTAACATTGTGACATTAATAGACTAGTATTAATTTAACTTGTGATTTGTAATATATAAAAAATATATTATTTTATTAACATTGTTTCAAACTGAGCTGCAACAGTATTGAAACTGTCGTAATTTTGTCCCCTGTCATCAATGATTCAAAAAATACAATTAAGTAGAATTAAGCCATCCATTTACGAGTGTCAGAGCAGGATTGCATGCAGGTCTCAGTATATTTTACACAGGTTTGCCAGAATCTGTAAGGCAGCATTTAAATTGAAATTCGGCGTCTGCCGAACTGTTGTCTTGAAGCCATCTTACCCATAGAGATACTATTAAAAATGATTTCTTTAACAAAGGTCTTTGCTTAGGGACTTTCTTTAGCAGCAAAAACAGTGTATTTGAAGCATGACTGCTGAGTTTTAATTACATGCTCAAAAAAGGAATTGAAAAAAGCGTTGTTATATTTGTATCATATATATATATATGATACAAATATGCTTTTAGGTATCATATATATATATATGATACCTAAAAGCAGATAGCAACCAACTGTCAAAGGTTTTAGGTCGTTCTCTTCTTCTTTGCTCTCAGATTGAGAGTACTTTCCTTAAAATCCTTGCAGTTCCCAATAGTGCTGTTTTCTGTATTATTTCTAATCTAGCATCGGCAGTTAACTTTTTCAGGTGTTTCCTATAATCTTCAGATACCGCTCCTAGTGCTCCAATTACAACAGGTATAACTTTACCCTTTCTGCGATTCCACAGTTTTGTTACCTCGTCCTTAAGGTTTTGTTAAAGTTGAACCACGATTATCCGAATTTTGGATTATTCGAACAAGATCTTTCTTTCTGGGTAAATGTTTAAGTAAACGTGTGCTTTAACATAAATTCATGTACATGTATTTTGAGTAAGGTGTCGTTTGTTTACGGATAATTAGTCATCCGAACAAATTGCTTCCTGTCCCTCTTGTTCGGATAATCGAGATTCAACTGTATTCCTCCATTTTCTCGGTTTCTATCTCTTTCACCCTTAAGTTAACTGGAACAGCTATATAAACTGTTTCAGCTTCTCTATTAATTTTGTCGACAAAAACAATGTCTGGTTTCCTTTACGTGTTGGTCAGTTTGCATCATGAAGTCCGAAAGTATCTTGAAATTGTTGTTTTCTATGAGTCCTTCTAATTTTTGGGTTATACCAAGCATTGGCTCTATCTTAACCAGCCTGTCCACACAATAACCAGTGAATATATCTTGCAATATTATCATGTCATCGTTTATATTCTCTTTGAGCTAACTTGCTACATTCCCTAACAACATGCATGACACTTACACACCCAACACAAGGGTGATTCATCTGTCTTAATGTGAAACTTCACTGGGCGTTACAAATTGGAACTTCTATGGGAATTTTAAAGTTACCCTTCTTTGGTCAAAGCCACGAGCCACTCCAACATATATCGTTGTTATTCCTTATGTAGTGATCGTGGAGAATGTCCCCATGCCAACTCTGCACCAGTTCATTCATTGTACCCCTTTTTAGTACAGCAGGATCTACTGACTCTTCAACTTTCAAATGCCCTTGAGCCTTGACCATTTGAAGTTTTTCCTCCGTACTCTCTTTTAAATACCAAGCAAGATTGTTCTCTTCAGCCTTGTGTTTGCAATTCCTATCAAACTTTTTCCAATAAATACTTTCGTTTGATGTAGAGTTTGTCGACATCAACCGAAAGCAGTTCATCATTACAGATTGGAACCTTTTTTGTTTATAAATTTTATCCAGTTCCTCAATGTAATAAAAATGGCTCCTTGAAAACTCTTCATGTATTAATATCAACAAAACAACACACTGATGACACTTTAGTAAATACAGCTTTTTTGAAATAAACTCAAATTGACGAGTAAGAAAAAGTCTCTTCTTGAATATTGTATCTCTTTGGCAGTAAGTGTAAACGACGTTCCATCAGGAGGAATCAGCCATTTTTTTTGTAGTAAAAAAAGAGGAAATAAGGATTGATAAACATGTCCTCAGAAGGTCGAGCCATCATGCAAGTCTTCTGGGAAAAGAATAATTTAATTTCAATTAAAATTTCACAATCATTCTCTCAAAATACAAGTGCAACAACCTAAAAAGACCTTTTGACCAGTAATTCCACTTTTGACGGATAAAAGAGTTAAGGTTGAACTTATATATATATAACTATATATATAACTATATATATATATACATATATATATATAAATTAAATATATATATTAAATTAATTAAATATATATATAAATTTTTTCCAACCGAACCTTATTTTCCACTCTCTTGTAAATCTGTAGTGTTGTCGCTGTCTTAAAGAACGGAGATGATTCATGTAATCTTGGCAAATGTTGACTTGTTAGATTCCTTTCTGTCTGTCATTAATAAGGTCTTTTTACTACTTACCAACAAAGTAACGATGGTGTTCTTGGAAATCCTAGGTCTTTTTGTTTAGGCTTAGTACGGATTTGGTGGTTCTTGCTGCACTGGTAGTCTTTTGCGGTAATTACGAAACGTATCATAAGGTTTATGGATAAACTAAGTGGATGGCGCACTATACATCTGTCTATTTCTACGGCATTTGATAAGGTGCGCCATCTTACCTTTCTTCATAAGCTTTCTGTTTATGGCATCGGTGGAAGGGTCGCAAAATGTGTTGTCTTGCGATGGTCTTGATGCGACCTATTCTGTTTCCCAGCGGTAATAATTAAATAAGGCAAATAAGATAGTTTCATAGAAATCTCAATCCTTGTCTTCCATCAATATTCATGGACGATCATTTTGATGTGAAATCGAGTTGGTTGCTTCTTCACATAAGACTGCTCTTTACCTGAAATATCTGCTTTCTCATTTTCTCCAGATCTTTCTGTCGGTTGTTAGGTTCAATTTATTGGTAAAGCTGCTTTGAGAAAGCCCCTACCTTTGTGTCACGCCAGAAAGAACCTTACGCCTGAGTTCATTTCATATCTCTATGAATCTACCATCTGTTCTTGTAAGCAGTCCAATTGTCAAAGCTGGACAAGTGGTCCTTCATCCCACCTTGATATTTGTCATCAATCGCATTGCCGTGTTTGTAACCTGGTAAGTCCGAGCCTTACTGCTACCCCTAAACCCTTGTCAGATCAACAAGTGGCTTGTCTTAGCCATTTTTATAGGTAATATCATGGGAAGTGCACTGGTGAATATTCTTCACTAGAACTAGCTCAGTTTTAAACATCTTGATTGACTTGTTTCTTTCTTTATTCTCGTGCAGGTGTTGACCATCGCTGTTTTAAACCTTGTTAAGAATGCATTACTTTACCTCTGATAACTACTTTGTGGTACTTCTGCGGCTTTGGTTGCTTTGCCCCCATTGCATGACTTGTGAATAGACGAGAATGACGTTTTGTATAGCCAGAAATCACTTAAATATATCAACTGAATGTCAAGGTTAAGACTATCAAAAAATANGGCAGAAGCAACGAGAATTGCCCAAGACCGGAACATCTGGCGAGAGTTGATGGAGAGGGCCACGACGTCTCGAAATCGAGCTATCCTTTCCTGATGATGACTTTGCAAATCCTTCTCTAAATGATAAAGCAGATAAAAATCTCATTTTTTTACTGGATTGTTCTTCACAACCTCATAAAGGTTTTGATCCTTTCATCATAACTCCAAGGTTAGTTGCAGAAATTGTTCAAGAGCGTGAGTGTGAGCATCAATTTAAACCCATGGGTATCAATTCAAGTCCCATGCCTTCATTGAAAGAGTGTATTTTTTAACTATCTTCCTCACACTTTAAATTTTTTCCAACCGAACCTTATTTTCCACTCTCTTGTAAATCTGTAGTGTTGTCGCTGTCTTAAAGAACGGAGATGATTCATATAATCTTGGCAAATGTTGACTTGTTAGATTCCTTTCTGTCTGTCATTAATAAGGTCTTTTTACTACTTACCAACAAAGTAACGATGGTGTTCTTGGAAATCCTAGGTCTTTTTGTTTAGGCTTAGTACGGATTTGGTGGTTCTTGCTGCACTGGTAGTCTTTTGCGGTAATTACGAAACGTATCATAAGGTTTATGGATAAACTAAGTGGATGGCGCACTATACATCTGTCTATTTCTACGGCATTTGATAAGGTGCGCCATCTTACCTTTCTTCATAAGCTTTCTGTTTATGGCATCGGTGGAAGGGTCGCAAAATGTGTCGTCTTGCGATGTTCTTGATGCGACCTATTCTGTTTCCCAACAGTAATAATTAAATAATGCAAATAAGATAGTTTCATAGAAATCTCAATCCTTGTCTTCCATCAATATTCATGGACGATCATTTTGATGTGAAATCGAGTTGGTTGCTTCTTCACATAAGACTGCTCTTTACCTGAAATATCTGCTTTCTCATTTTCTCCAGATCTTTCTGTCGGTTGTTAGGTTCAATTTATTGGTAAAGCTGCTTTGAGAAAGCCCCTACCTTTGTGTCACGCCAGAAAGAACCTCACGCCTGAGTTCATTTCATATCTCTATGAATCTACCATCTGTTCTTGTAAGCAGTCCAATTGTCAAAGCTGGACAAGTGGTCCTTCATCCCACCTTGATATTTGTCATCAATCGCATTGCCGTGTTTGTAACCTGGTAAGTCCGAGCCTTACTGCTACCCCTAAACCCTTGTCAGATCAACAAGTGGCTTGTCTTAGCCATTTTTATAGGTAATATCATGGGAAGTGCACTGGTGAATATTCTTCACTAGAACTAGCTCAGTTTTAAACATCTTGATTGACTTGTTTCTTTCTTTATTCTCGTGCAGGTGTTGACCATCGCTGTTTTAAACCTTGTTAAGAATGCATTACTTTACCTCTGATAACTACTTTGTGGTACTTCTGCGGCTTTGGTTGCTTTGCCCCCATTGCATGACTTGTGAATAGACGAGAATGACGTTTTGTATAGCCAGAAATCACTTAAATATATCAACTGAATGTCAAGGTTAAGACTATCAAAAAATAATCAGAGCGCAATAAAAATTTTGAGTCTTGCAGCAGCTCATGATATTTTATCCTCAATAAATTTACATGCTTGTCACGGGCTCTCTTGCAGTCTCATATTGTTGAGTTAAATTTAACAGACATAAAGCTACCATTAAAAATACCCAAAATTGTTTAAACTAAACATAAAACATTCCTCTGTGGATCTGAACCAAGCTACTGCAATATGCTCTACGCAGTAAACAAACTGAGTGAAATGGACAAGACAAGAAATATATTAAATGATAAAAATAGTCCATCATACTGGGTTTAAAGAGTGTCATTACGATGCACGAAGAACATAAGCGAGACCTGTACGACAGCAAAGATTATTGTAGTGCTAAAATACCAAAATTTCTAGTATGGTACAACTTTTAGTACTGAACTTTTCTACAAAATCTTAAATATTTTCATATTGTAATCATTGGCATCTTGCATCGTCTGCTTATGCTGTTTCTCTCTTTTTCTATTTCATTACAAATTTCATCATCTTTTTCAGGCCCTTTCTCTGTGTCTCTGTCTCTCTTTCCCTCTCTCTCTCTCCCTCCTCTCTCTTGGTGTTCCTCTTTCTCTTTTATTTTTCTTTCACTGACTTAGATGAGCTCATATTATTCGTATTATTCCTCTTCGACTTGAAATAGCTATCCAAAGTTGAAAATAAAGTAATTTTACTTTTTACCTTAATTTTACTGGGTGATCTTACAACAATACCATTTCAAAATTGAATAATTTTTTGCTTCACTTACTTCTGCCCCTTGAATCTGTGGATAGAAAAAAATATATATAAATTTTAGAAAACTGCCAACAAGGATATGAAACAAGATAACAAATTAAAAGTCAATTCTTTAATTTAATGGTATTAACTTAAACCTTGTCCTGTTTTGTCTGAAGGATCAAAGGATAAGCAATTTAATCCTCTTTCTTACATGTGTTGTTATTGCTGATGAAAAAAGACTGATTTTCCTCGACCAATGTATGGATTTGACACTGATCATTTCAATTCAAATGCAACAAGGTCACAAGGTCGGTCATACCTTAGGGTATGGTAATCAAGTCTTGTTACAGAAATTGGTGTTACAAACAACAATGAATGTAAAAATGCATAACATCGGTTCAAACCGGGTCTAAACCTATGCATGTGGCTTTCATGTCTTTTTGCTATATCAACTAAACTATGGGCAGCATTCTTAATCAGATCATTTTCTATACCTTCCACTTGACGGACTTTTCCTTTGGTAAAGACCAAGGTGCTGACAGTTGTGGATATGGTATTATAATAGTGTATGATGTTCCTCCATACCAAAATCGCTTATTTATCCAAATAACAAATAAACATTTTAGTCCTGAAGGCCATATAATGTTTCAATTAAAAATGACTTACCCTCTTGAACCTACGTTTATCTTAAAGAATTTCTTTTCCCTCCTCATTGCTTCTAAATCCATGCTAGCTGACAGAAGAAAAGTAAAATTACAGTTTACATTAACATATGTACTCAAAAGGTTTGTACCTCTCCAACAAAGCATTTACAGAATACTCGTAATGGAAAACATTTAGCTTTTTAAAGTATGCTAAATAGAAAAGAAAAGATAGAAATGCCACACGATAGATGGATGGTGTGATGAGGGTGACGTAGCTGAATTTTAAAAACTTAAAAATTATGGGCAAGGAACGCTGTACGCGACTTCACTGAACAAGGTAACAAGATAAATAGAAAATGCATTGCAAATAACAAATTTTGATGGAACTTTAAGAAGAAGTAAAGACCCTTTTAAGCATGTAACGCTCCACGTCAGTGGTATTCTTCTGTTGGTATTGTTTGGATGGAGAATGTTTCATAAATAAAGATTACCATCATCGGTATCATTTAACAATCATAGTTTTACTACACATAAGTTGGAAATGATGATCTCTCTTCTGATGATGATAATGATGATGATGATCTTTCTTATGGTGATGATGATCTCTCTTCTTCTTCTTCTTTTAAGCATGTAACGTTCCAATCAGTGGCATTCTTTTCTGGGCATTGTTTGAATGGAGAATATTTCATAGTAAAACAATACCATCATCGGTATCATTTTGCAATCATAGTACCATACACAAATAGGAAATCATGATCTCTTTTCTGATGATGATGATGATGATGGTGATGATGATGATCTCTCTTCTTCTTTTCCTTTCGGCTGCTTCCTTTTCAGGGGTCGCCATAGCAAATCTTCCTTCTTAGCAATGCTTGATTTAATTCGTCGCCTGGTTCTACTCCTACTGGTCTTGTGTCCTCCTTCACGCTACCTAGCAATTTTCTTCTTTGTTTTCCCTCTCTTTCTTGTTCCTAGTACTTCCACCCCAATCAGTCTTCTTCCCACATACCTATCATCTCTCCACTGTACATTCCATCACACCCAGATCCCTCTCAATTTTCCTAATATTTTTTCTACAACGATAGTGCCTCTCACCATCTTATTTCTAATCATACCTCTTTTCTTCACTCCTATCGACCAACGCTACATGCTCATTTTTTCTTTTCTGCACTGAAAATCATCTTTTGTACCGTTTCTATACCTATTTCCTAGCTGGTCTAACCACTGTTTTATAAATTTTCTCTTGACTTTCACTGGAACTCTCGTGTTGCACAATACTGGTGCTGTCTTTTTCCACCTTCCCCACCCGGATTGTGTCCTCTTGTTAGCTTCAATGCCACTTTCTCCGTGGCTTCAGATGTTCTCTCTATCTTTTTGGGGTGGATTCTAGTTATGAGTGCACTAACGTGGCTCCAGAGCATGATGCAAAATTGGAAACAATGATAGCAAATACGTTTTTGCAATGTGTTAAAGTCTCAGGAAAAAATAACTCATGGTGACAACATGACATTTTTTGTGGATTGAAGAACTAAGAAAGTGGTAAAAAAGCTATGGGCATTGATATATTGTTAGATCTAAGAAATCTTGGTATCAACATCAGACCCAAGCATTTATTAACCGAAGTGCATTTCTTTGTTTTTGGAAAATGCTATACTTTGTGTCATTTCTTTGAAAAAGGTTTGTAGTGATGGTTTATATTTAAAAATTTCTCTTCGCTCTTGGCTAGCCTATGTTTTAGAAGTGGTGTGGTGAATAGGTGTAATCTATAAGCAATGCGTGACATTAATTCAAAAATACAGTAACGGGTATTTACCAATTTTCTTCTTTCCTAGCTCACCTATCCTCTCAGGAAACATGGATCGGCAGTGACTGTACAAGGCATCAACTACATTATTAATGCGTATATATATATATAAGTTAGAGCCAATCTAAGTTAACTATATATATGTGTATATATATATAGTATTAGAGTGTAACAGAGCCAAAGATTGAATTGACTAAATTAACGACCACGAGGACACGACACATACATGAACAAGCAGCTGGACAATACGAAAGACAACACAAGGGCAATACACACACACACACATGATTCGCAGATAAAAGACAATAGAAAGTAAGAATGATTGTAATGGAAAGATATAAATGGCAAGAAGAATGCAAAGAGTAATAAAATGTGATCGATTAAAATAAAAGAATGAGTAATGGTCTGGTAGTAATTACAAAAGTCATGGATCATCAGTCGATAACCATGCCAACCATTTCCGCCATTTAAAATCAAAATGATTTACAGAACATGGCTGCCCAGCAGCACTGACCAGATACCACATTCATGATGACTGTGGAGAACAAGAAAATAAAGTATGATAGTAACACGAGCGAAGACAAATGCAATAACGTGGAAAGAGAGAAAGATGGAGGGGAAGAGGGAAATATAAAAACGTATAAACAAGAGGTGAAAATTAGAACAAAGAAAGGTTTTACCTATATACATACATACATACATATATATACATATATATGTATATATATAAATAAGTTCTGATATATATATATATATATATATATATCAGAACTTATTTCCAATTGCCGACACGAAAACAAATTCCTCCTCCGCAACTTCATACCTAATGACTAACCGCATGGGACCTCCTTTCTTGAACAAACAGCCGAACATCTATTTACCCAATTTGAAAGCAAGTTATTCTTTAGTAATTTTAAAACTTATCCACATGGGACTTTCTTTCTTTCCTCCTTTCTCAGAATATGAACACCTTGTAATACATTTCCAACTGTAATCTTTATTTTTTAATGAGGCGCCTACTTAATTTTTTTTATAAAAGCTTGTACGGTATTTGTAGCATTATTGCCTGAAGATCGAAACGTCGTGTAACTATTAGCTGCAATGAAACTATTAGTTGCAACCATAGTTCTTATTTTTCGTGTTTTATCTTATGTACATATATATATATATATTGATATATTGACGAAAAATAAGAACTAGAGTTCTTATTTTTGTGTACAAATGCAAGTGCAATTCTGTACAAAAGACAAATTCCATCTTATTAAAAAAAGGCCTGGGAAAATACAATATTAATTTTTAAAAATAAGTCCCATTTTTGTCAGTAGGCTCCAGTATAGTGAGTTTTATCAATGTTAAGCGGGGCCCATTAAGAGAGGTACACTTCGAGTGCCTTTGTTCATGTTTTATCAGTCGAAATGAAGGACACTCATCAAAACATATAATAAGAAGAGGGAGGATTGATCATTGATTAGACAGATCCGTGCTATCCCGGCTAATAAGTTCCATTTTTATTAGAAGGCTCCAGTGTAATGAGTTTTATAAATGTTAAATGGGTCCCCATTAAGAGAAACTGAGGACGCGGTTATTACCACGTCAGGTCTATACTTGAGTCATCAAAAACAGCAAACCCCGATTACAAATTGAACAGACTCTATGGTTTACCATAAATTCCTTAGATTATTCACAGTAGCGCAATAGCGAGAAGAAATAATAACATACTAGGTTGAGTGGCTAAACTTACACAACAACGCCGTGCTTTCTGTTCTGCATACTTCGAGATCAGCTAAAATAATAATAGTAAGGCAAAATATTTTAGCAAAATTAAATTATAGACACTACACAGGAAACATATTAGCACTAGCTAAATCTTTAAAAAATCGAGGACGGAAAAATCTTACAATGAGATTTAAGTCAGTATTTAATTTGTTGATAGACTACACTATTGCAACACCAATGTTTAGTCAATATTCCTCAATATGACAAATGGAATGGTTAGCTTTCTTACAATACTAAAGACAAAGCTAATAACTGGACGCCTAAATAAATTATTGTGACTACTGTTAAAATATCACCAGTGCTTTCAGGATTTCTAAGCTTATCATACCGTCAGCACATGTCTTAATGGATTTTCTGAAGGGTACTTCTCTTACAAGGAACATATGAATAATGAAGGTGTGCTTAGAAATACAGGCACATCAAGATCCGCTTTAAAGAACACCAGAAAGTGCCAGACAATTTTTTCTGGGAAAATTGGATTAAACCATGGCATGGAATATGCTCTCGGAGAAGAGATAGAGGAAGACGGTGAGAGAAGACACTGGACGGCCTAACAACATGGGCACATCAACCCCAAGCCACACGATCTCTAGTGTCTAAGGACGAAGCAACATTAAGGTCATGGTCACCGAAGCTGCAAAGGATGGCGTTTGATGATGATGATGATAAAGAAGAGAAGTAATAGACTATTAGATCAGATATACTTTTGCAGAGGGACATGGAAGAGAATAAGGCAAATAGCACCCTGTATATTTCTTTCACAAATCAACTCTGTGCGCAATCTAAATGGCCATCACTATTGAGATGGGAAGAATCGGAACTATGCACTAGAGGATTTAGCACACAGCAAGTACAATAGCTCCTTAGCTCCTAAACGGTCCCATAGACGTAGAAAATGAACCTGACAAACGTTAATATTTTATTCCAGTCTTCACTTGATATCAGTACTATCCGAAAGGCAAACATCGCTTTTATAGGATTCATTGTAAAATGGGCAATGATGCTGGAAATCTGTTTCTGGGCCCACTGAAACAGGTCAGAATGAAAACGGCATACACCTTTTCTTCCTTTGCATCGATGGACGGTTTCACCATCTGTCTGTCGTGAATTTAATATCATCAAGGCTGTAAGGTAATGTGGAAGTCAAATGACCACAAAACATTGAAAGTGATTAATTATGCTCCAGTAAAGAGGCCGTAAAAGTTGGCGGTTCAGGAAGCAATGATCAAGTAGGGAGCAGCAATCGTCTTACATCACAACATTTTTCTAGCTAACCTGAAGTTCCACCTTAATAGTCTCAAAGAAGTGAAACGTGCCCCGCTGATCAATCTGCGAATGCTTTCGTGGTAGCATAAATAGACTGCCTTTCAAATGGAATTGCCTACATCAAGCAATGTCTTCATCAGAGATATCAAACAATGATTCTACAATTGAGGAAGCAGCAACTTCCGTCGATTAGTGGTGCGATACTGGAGGTTGAGGACAGAAAAAAGGAAGTTGGCAGCAATCAAAGGAGGCGTAAGACTCTGACCAGAGAGACTACAAGGTGAAAAAAACAGATAAGGATCAATGGTGGAATGAGAAAAAGCCAGAAATGGAAGAAGCCTGTTTTTATACCTTCATAGTGCGGACCTACTTGTGGCAGAGATCGAGTTCTTTCTAGGAGTGGTGCCATGACTCGTTTCATTTGTTATGTTTCTTTCTTTAGTGCTGGAAGTCATATTTCTGGAAGGGTGTAGGATATATTGTTGATGTGATTGAGTCCATAAAGTTCAGAATCTTAAAAATGTTCATATTTGGACAGTGCTTTTTACTTTATTAATGTACTCCGGATGTAAACAATTGACCCACAAGAAGTCCTGTGATTTCGTAGAGCATTAACGGAAGATCATCATTTGGTTGTTCTGTGTGTATTTACTGCGCGCGTAACTGATAGTAAACCCTATACTTTGATCAAACATGGTAAAAATCTGAGTTACCTTATTTTCCTTTTACTTTGGTAAATCACTTGTGCTGGTAAAGGTTGTGTACTTAAAACTATAGCAGATATCAATAAGACATGTTTGAGGTACACTTCGAGTAATTTTGTTCATGTCACACAGTATCTTCATTCAAGCGGGTGATGACGCTTTAGCAGTCGAAATGTTGGACACTTACAAAAACATTTAATAGGAAGAGAGAGGATTGATCATTGATTAGACAGATCTGTGGTATCACGATTAATAATGCTGTCAAACAAGATCTTGCTAGAAAATCTAAAACTACCAGATGCTTAATCAGTTATCATCACTCTAAATAAATCAAAGACGTTTAAAACGTACATCCTGTGACAAGAACTGTATCAGAAGTTAAGGTCCTGGCAACATAGACAGAGATCTACTAGAGAAAACGTAGCTTGAGACCGTAAAGGAAGACTGAAGAAAATTCTACACGACGGACGTGAATCGGATGGATAGAATTAGCTGACGAAGTACTTTTGTTATTACCATACCCTGTCCTGTGCTCTACGAAGCGAAAAATGGGCATTAAATCAGATGGAGAGCAAATAAAAATATATTCACAACACAAACCCATGCTACTTGTGACATCTGAGACCACCAGTCTAAAGACTGTTGCTGGATTTTAGACGAAGGGATAAGGGAAGTTTCAGAACCTAATATAGTGTGTAGAAAAACAATGTTGGAGTATTTTCAATACCTAAAGCTCCTTCAAGACCTTGTGTTAAATCCACTTGCTCCTGAATCAGGACAGTCATGTATTTATATTGCAGAAGTACCAGTGACCCTAAAATTATGCTGAAAGAAAAGGAAAAAGACAAAAAAGATTAGAGGCAGAAAACAAATCATATATGTTTTTGTGCAATAATTAATAATTTATCTGCAGATTTTTAAATAGGTAGAAAAATAAAACTGGATAGACGGAGGAGAAGATAGACGAATGAATCGATAAAAAACAGATAGATAGATAGATAGATAGATAGATAGATAGATAAATAGATGGATAGATAGATAGATAAATGGATAGATAGATAGATAGATTGAAAGATTGGTAGATAGATCGAGAGGGAGAGAGAAAACCTTTAGCTTTTCGCGGACAAAGTCTTTTGCCGTAACAGTCAACTAACTCTAAATTATGAAGATTCGCAGGTAGAACAGATTATTTCTAATATTATTATTGTTATTATTAAATTTAGCTTTTCTTTACCTGGCTGAATTATATTGAGTGACCTATAATATGTACACGGATCTCTAGCTTCTCTTGACAGCTTTTAAAGTTCTTGGAGATAACTAACTCGTACACACTGAAAGTTTTACATATTTCCTGACCAACTCAGTAACCGGGTCTGCCTTTTTGTCATCTAATAAATGAATTGACTTAAACACTCAAGAGAAAGTGGTTCCAATACCCATGCAGCTGCATTTGATGGTGGATCAAAAAAATATTGGAATCACCAAAGATCTTCGCTGTAAAATTGACAAAAAACTATATGTTTCATTTAATCATCCAATTAAGGTTAGGGAAAAACAATTGTTATTCTGATATTTGGCACATGATAAAATTGGAAAGGAGCCTTTGGTACCATATAAATCTTTGTAAAATTAAGTGGAGAATATCTGGGAATATGTTGTGCGTCTTTACAAGACTCGACCGACTGACATTTTCCCCTTGGGAAACAAATTGAAAACGAAATAACAACTTAAAACAAATAAAAGTTAGTTTCCCTGAGAAGTCTCAGAAGCTTTGTGGATGTTTCCACAAATTTATTTCTCTTTTACAAGTGGCATACTAGTAAGTTTCTACATGTTTACGGAGATAAAATCGGGAGAGGAAAGAAATCCGAATCTTAAGAAGCTGAAAAAGTATATAGAGAAAAAATCAATGAACAAAAGTAACTTTCTGCACTAAAAGTGGCTTCAAAGTCTTGTTTTGGGTGAACTACCTGAAAAAAGTAAGTTAAAAAACTAGTCACAATGATTTAAAAACCACTTTACCTAAAAGTCTTCCATTTATTTCCCTAAATAAGGTAAACTACGTTCTCGGACTAATATATGCTACTTTTGACCAATTTATTTCCTACATCAGGTAAATTACGTTCTCGGACTAAAATATCCTACTTTTGACAAATTTATTTGCCTTCATTAGGTAGACTACGTTCTCGGACTAAAATATCCTACTTTTGACAAATTTAATTGCCTTGATTAGGTAGACTACGTTCTCGGACTAAAATACCCTACTTCTGACAAATTTCACCCCTTTATTTTTCTTTACTCTTGAAAATTTTTTAGAAAAAAAACAGTCGCACGAGATACTGTGTCTTTCATTGATGGAACTGCTGTTAAACTGTCTTTCACAGATTCCCATCTATGAAAGACCCGAAAGCAAGCAACAGGTCAAGAAAAAGTGGGACAGAAAGCACGCAAGCCAACATAAAATGTAAGACATACAGATCGCCCCTCCAGGACCCTCCGTTGGAAGGCCCTTTCTCTTGGGTTGGTCTTCAGCCAGTGCATAGGCAGGTCTAGACCACATGTCCTGCATGGTTGGGCCCAACAGGCAAAGCCCCGTCCAAGAAGAGTCCAGAGCTCCTCAACACTTGATCTCAGCTGAAAGGCCGAGCAGCTTGAGATACAAAACCGAGCATGTACAGAATAGATTAAGATTAGCCGAATTTCATATTCGAATCTCCTCCATATTAAGCCTCATTGCTCAATTGAATTGCGAAGACAATGCCAAGCAGGGAGGTAGCTAAGTATGATCCTAGTAACGCATTATGCATTAAAGCAAATAATTAATACCATCATCCAAATACTTTAATTTTATACATGGGGAAGTGATAAAAGCTAATGGACGGTGTCATTTTACCCTAATGACACATTATGTAATAATGTTAACATCTAATTGTTAATAAATATCGACTAATGACTAACTAACGGTAACTAACGATTTCTAAAACGGGAGAAGTATTGAGATTTGTATTGGGGCTTCTCTTTGTTGTATTTGTCGATAAACGATGACTCTGGACCTCGTGTAATCAAAACATTAGTCTTTATTGATGTAAGCTAGGTAGAAATATATAGTTTCTTATATACATTAAATAATATGAAGAAGAAGAATACAATCCATTTTTTAAAAGTCTTAAAAGAGATCCAACACTAAGAAAAAACAACATCTCAGGGATTGTTTTAGTGTAAAGCGGACACAAATTCAGACAATGAATACTGAATATGTTCCATCTGAAAATGCTTAATAATAATAATAATAATAACAAATCCCCTTTGCATTCATTACAACATGGCTTTTGTGCCTTTTCTTTGTTGTTTTTGTCACCAAATAGGGAATAACAAATATCCAAATATCTAATTTAATGCTGCAATACCAGACTTAGTACTAGTCCTAGGATATATTTCTATGTATTATCAGCTATCAGGCTAGGAGTGGGGAGTGCTGTAGTCATGAGCTGTTGTCAGATAACAACAACTACTTTAGCAATGCACGTTTCCTCCCTGATTGTGAGGTGGCACTTGCGAGGTTGTAGTGATGTTGCCATTTCAATTTTGTTTTATATTTATCTCACTTTTGTGGCAACAATGTATTTGCCTGCATTCAACTTACATGGCTTGTTTCTGGACGCTGAATGTGGGCTTTTCACCCATCCATCACTACGTGGTGTAACCACTCGATAAGTCTTGCATTGATGGCTTCTGACTTTTTCCTCAAAAAATGATTTTTCCGTACAAACCCCGTATCCTTTGAACGTGACCCTTAATATGATCAGGATATGAAAAGTGGTTACATTTTACATTTCACTAATTTAACCAAATTTTACAAGAAAAATGTTTCACAAGTTACTTAATCGTCAAGGAAAATCTTCGCAATTTCGTTATGAGTTTTTTCTTGGGAAAAAACATGACAAAACGTCAGCTCATATGTCGCAACGTCTAAACAAAATTTTTCTGTTACTTTTTTGGATGTCTGGAATGACATCTTATTCGTTTAGTTTATTGGTAAATTTACGTTTCTGTTAACTAAAATTCAAAAGTTCTTTGGCAATTTCCCATTACGCAGTAAAGATTTTTAAAAACTCAAAAGTTCCACGGGATTTCATATAAACTGGTTTTATTATATCAAAGATACAAAAAAGGGAGCATTAATTGGGCTACTACAGGCTTTACTTCATACATCTCAATGTTTCATGTTTCATCAACCTTTGTCCCCTTTCATGCGAGTGAGGTTAGAATGTCCCACAGATGTGGTGGATGGGCCAGGGTTGGTTAGCATTCGGCATTTTCTTGGTCCTTGCGGGGATCCGATGATTTTCGGATGTTGATTGACAATTTGTTTCCCATCGCACGTGGCTTTCAATGTTATCAAGTGTGCACATCATTTTAGAGTATCTCTCAATCAACAACGGAAAACAGAAAAGTAGCGTTCTGCAAGAGACCTAAAATACAGCATTCGTTTTGTTAAATCATGTTATAAAACTGTTTACTCGCTTGTGGAAATTGTCCTTTATAGTATTTAACTAACGTTAATTTTTATAATACAAAAAATATCAACAGATCAAAAAAATAGCAGACAAACGGACAAACAAAGACGAAAACATAACCTCCTTTTCCGTGATGATAAAGGAGATATCAATAGGCTTTATAACAAAGAATAACAGACAGCAAACTTTATATTATTCCTAACTGAATAAATTTTAAGGGTTTATGAATAAACATCTAAGTAAAGGTAATAAGAAAAGAGTCACGTTATTGAAAAAAATAGGTAGAGCTTTACAAATAGGAGGACGACACGGCTTTTTGTCGTGTATTGGTATAAATGGTCCACAATCATCACCACGTGCTAGAGGGAAATATTATGATTAAGAATTTAATTAAAATTCTTGTATTCTTTAATTTTTTTTATTAAACAGCTACATTAGTTTTCACACACTGAATGTCATACCTCCAATACGGTTTTTTCTAGTACACATGCCTGAGTGAGTATGAAACTGCCATCACGCCCTTGTCGTATATTCTGAGCTGTGTGTGTGGTCAGGGAGTGGGCAAGATGCTTGTTTATTGTTACGAAAACAACAATTTGACTCAAGCTGCTAAACACCTCGAGCTTTCAAAAGAGCACAACACTCATTTGCTCATTCGTTCCATTGAATGTTTTTTTATGCTTGAATTCGAGTGAAAAATACTTTGTTCTGTTAGATATATATACCATATCTAAATTTGCAATGAGGAATGAACACGTGATCATGGCTGACGTCAAACAATGCATTCTTTTTGAAATCATTTTCGATATTAGGGAAAGATCAGTAATGCGAAAAAATTATTTGTCTTGGCTGGATTAATCTGTATCGTTTTTCTGTTCATAATCAATTCAGGAAAAAGTCACGTCATTGAAAAAAATCGGTAGAGCTTTCAATTAAGAGCACGACACGACTTTTTGTCGTGCTTTGGTACAAGTGGTCCAATTTTGAGTACAATTTTAAACCCATGTTAACTGCTTATTTTAAAAAACCCACTTGATACGATATTTTGATACAATATTAAAAGACCTATTACATTTGTAATTTTCCTGTCAAAATGGTAAGTTCCAAACGACATTGAACTGAACAAGCTAATTAAAAGCTGAAGAGCACGTCCCTCTGATACAAAATTTTGGCAGAAGGCGATTTGAAAGTAACTGGAAAGGTATTGACTTGAGAATTCAGGTAGTCTGTCACAATGTACAGGTCAATAATGGAAATGAATTAAGAGGAAATGTATTTGTTTTTCTCCACCCACACGATGATGCAAAATTCCGATATTTGTGGCTTCTATTTTGATAAGCTAACTATTAGTTGACTGACGGCAATCTTCTACATGTGTAAGTCAAAACGTCAGTCAGACAGCTTAATTCATGAGAAGATATACAAGACAATTCTGACTATTTAGGTAATCTAGTGAACAAAATCATACTTACACCGAAATTGAGACAAATGGAGTACTCGTCCGTAAAAATATACGATTCAGAAGCCATATCAAGCTGGAATTTCTAGATGACTTGCAACAACCAAGTTCCTCAGTCCCTTTCTTGTCCATTGTTCAATGTGTTTACTTCTCAGTTTCTTCTCGCTTGCATTTTCCAAAATCGAAACTGATCATAGGTTGGAATCTGTGAGTCATTAATGTATTTTAGCCACTATTCACAAAGTAAGTTGTGTGTATGAATCACAACAAGAAGATATTAATCGTCTCATTGTTATAAATCTTTTGGGACGTAATATTCTATTCTATTTCAACATATTTTACGCCTCGCCGCATTATTTAACGAAAGCAGGACTCGAGTCGCCATGGGAAACGAAGCGATAAAACTATTGATGGCTTTATACTATTCTAGGTTGTAGTTTTTAAATATGACCAGGAAAACAATAAAAACATGAGACAATGATTCCAAAGTATACCAAAATATGTCTTAGTAAACCTGGACTTCTTGACTTTGTAATTCATTTACACGCCCTGGGCTATCAAGGTACCTCATTGAGATATTAATAGAAAGGATATCAATATACATTTGCTTGTTGTTAACATTTTACCTTATCTTACCTATCCACTTCGGCCAAGAGGCACTTAAAATCTCCACATTTTATAAACCTTTTCCACTGATATTATTATTAGGGACTGAAAATCATGAGTGAAATTGAACCCCCAGAGTGAAAATGAAGAGCGAGGAAGAGCTTTACTGTCATTACGAGAAATTCTCTTTCGAAGATGTACAATTAAGGCGGTTTATTTACTGAAATGAAATCTAACAAAGAAAAAAATAACCAACGAAATGTGCATTCCTCAATTTAATTTTGCGCTTGTTCGGAAAATTATGCGCTACTGAGAGCGCTACTGAGGGAAATTTGGGATTTTTGCGCTCTCACTTGACAACACAACGCAAAGTACCCAACTCTGATATGAGTACAACAACCTGTAAAAGACCTTCGTGGTATTATTAATGGTATTATGCAATAAAATGACAAGGAGTGAACTGTAGCCGTATCACTGCAATCCACAAGCATGCAGTATCCTTAAAAGCTAAGGAGAAAGGCTGAAGAATAACGGGGGGGAAAATGTAAAAGAAGAGAATAGTCAAACGGTTTCATAACGTTCAGGCGTGGTAGGAAACTAGGAACATTTTTTTCAATATGAAGAAGGCCATATGTAAAGAACATTTTTATTACAGATATGAGAATAAATTAGTTAAGTTTATTGCTGACTGTAAACTTTAATTTCATATTGTGTGCAAAGATATTTATTCTGGCGTATTTTTCGTACAATTATTTGATGGTATCTTGTATTGAATCGGTAATTAGAATTGAAGCTAAGTTCTCAACCAATTCTAATATGATTTAGTTGAAAAGTAACTTACAATATAGGCCCTAGCCTAATTGATTTTTCGTATTATATATCTACCTAGGTGCCATATCCATTCCAGACGTTGGAGATCATGGTTTCCCACAGATTCCTATCTCCTATCATATGTAGCAGATCTCCAGCTTTTACGTTTTCCTTCTCACTTGCTGTTATAAACTTTTTAATATGGCACTTTAGAATTCACAAGTATGTTAATTTTTGCCTTCCCCTGCTTCTTTTACTTTCAACACGACCTGTAAAGGTAAGATTTTCTAGTCCTACCTTTCTCATGTTATGTCCCCAAAAACCTCATCTGCCTTTAAAGGATTGTTTTTAGCAGACACCTTTCTGCTCCAGCTTTCCTCAAAACTGCCCAATTTGTTTGATGGTCTACCCATGATATTCTCATCATTCTCCTGTAAAACCACATTTCAACAGCTTCTAGTCTCTTTTGCATTGATGGTGATATTGTCCAGCACTCACAGCCATATAACAGAGTAGATGTTACATAACATTCCAGCACTCTCTTCTTTGTAGCCATTGACATTTTGTGGTTTCAAGATCTTCCGTAATTTTTCAAAAGTACCTTTTGCAATCCCTATCCTTCTCCTCATTTCCAAATCACACTTTCCATATAATATTACATTTCCGTATTATATATGGACTTTAAAAGTAGTTCAACAGTTCTCTGACCCAAATCACAGGGTTTTACACCTAGATGGTTTGTTTTCATTGCAGCTGACTATGTGATAATCCACTAGACAAAAATTACCCATTACTACACAGTTACATTTTCAGCTTGATAAAAGCATGGTATGTTATTTAAAAGAATGTTTGTTCCTTTAGATTAAACAATTTAACGAAACTGCAATAAAAACTAATCAAGCTCGGGTCGAAGGATAGGAAGAGCTACTTCCAATATCTGTAGAAATTAGCATAATCAGTACGTAGAGTTAAAACAGGTTGTAATTTTTAATGTCTGTTTATAAATCCCTCTGTAATAATTCTAATTGTTTGACCTTATAAAATTGTTGACAATTGTCGTGAAATCTCTTATAGTACAGGAGCAAATTCAGAAAAATATCTGTCTGTTATGTAAATTGATCTGTAATTTGCCAGATTTTTCCTGTCTCCTTTCTTGAGTAACAAAGTAATGCTGGCATTTTCTCAGCCAGGTAGTGCTTGTTCAGTTTCCAATATTTTGTTGCAGAGTTCTTTGATCTTTGCCAGCACTGTGGTCCATAGTCGGTGTGGCATTACAGCTGCAGGTGTCAGATGTTGATAATCCNTTATTTAGTGGCACACTACTGAGCGGGCTAATGTGTTCACGGGAAAAATTTAGAGAGATCCAAATAAGTAAAAGGAATTTGAAAGTAAAAATGAATAATTTAGAAAGGAAAAACCTTAATAAATAACAAGAATTAAAAAGTAAAAATGGGAAAATTAACGAGGGAAGACCCTTGTAAATAACAAGATTTTATAAGTCAGAATGAAAAAATTGAATTAAAAAATAAACTTCTGAAGTAAAGTGGTTTTTAGCCTTGGTTAAAATGAAAGAAGAAAATCAAAAACATGGAAGCTCATGAAAATTATAAAATTGTTGACAATTGTCGTGAAATCTCTTATAGTACAGGAGCAAATTCAGAAAAATATCTGTCTGTTATGTAAATTGATCTGTAATTTGCCAGATTTTTCCTGTCTCCTTTCTTGAGTAACAAAGTAATGCTGGCATTTTCTCAGCCAGGTAGTGCTTGTTCAGTTTCCAATATTTTGTTGCAGAGTTCTTTGATCTTTGCCAGCACTGTGGTCCATAGTCGGTGTGGTATTACAGCTGCAGGTGTCAGATGTTGATAATCCCATTCGTTTCATGACAGATTTGCGTCTACCAGAACCAGTACGTAGCCGGTTTAGACTGCGCCACGTTGTCCAGCCAAGATCTTGGCAAGTAGCAAGTTATTCTTTGGGAACTACACCTCTGCTCTCAAAAGCTGTTGAGTTTGGTGATTCATCCCATAGTGCCTTCTACATGGTTTCTGGTTAAGATTGAGAAGATGAGATATTATATGGATATAATAAAGATATTATATGAGATATTATATAGTTATACTATGGACCACCTCCTGCAATGTCTAGACGCTCCAAATTGCAACTTTGCTGACTTAGAGGAGCCCACACAATCGGCAATGTCATGTGCCCGCTACTGGGCAGAAACACTGTAGCCGAGACCCCGAAAACGAAAGAACGACAGAACTCTTTCTCCCTGTGTCATTTGCATTCCACTAGTTAAACGTCTCCTGGATCTTTCGTGTTTTAGTGCTCGATTTTGCAGTCAAGAATTTGTGGTACTTTCACTGCTTTCGCTCAGACTATCTTTTGAGCTGCATCTTTGTAAAGGTTCTCGAACGGTTCAGCACGTATTTGAGAATTGTCTCTCTTTTCATGATAATATTCCCGTTTTGTTCTTTGAGTGCTGGTGCCATAACTTTGCATCCCTGTCTGCTATTGGTGGTTTCTATTTGTCCTCTTCCAATTTCAATTGCCTCTTTTATTCTTGTTGTGTTTTACGATATCCTGTCTCGTTGGCTTTCTTTTGGTTGTACACAATTTGCTGTATTCCATCTTCCCTCTGAGAATCTGATCTCTATTTATCATCTTCTTTCTCCTCTTCAGCAGGTCTTCAGTTTTAGATTTTAGCTTACCCTTCTTTCCCTTTCCATATTTTATCACTGCTTCAACTGCACATTCTTGAATGGTCAAAGTGATCGTCTCAACCACCTCTTTTATTTCTTCCTCTCCAACAAAATCTCAAAGCAATTTAACAACTTTAGCTGGAATTCGTTTTCATGCTTCATCAGGACCTGCATGCTGACCTTAAGCCTCCAGAATTTGGAGAACGTAAGACGTAAAGCCAATGCACGGCCAGATATTCTATTACACTTACTCAGGGCAAGAGAAAGATATGGAGAGGAAGTGAAGAAGACCAAGTTGTGACTTTAGTGGAGGGGTAGGCAACGTACGGCCCGCAAGAAGAATTTTGATGGCCTGCGAGGCAATAAAATTATATAATCTTTTGTTAGCAAATATATTTGACCAGTGGTTGCAGATATTGAAGGTATTGAATAAAACATATAACTTTGTCAAACTTGAGATTCAGGAAAAACGTTTTCACTTGGATAACTGTGAGCCACACTTCGGTAGCCACACACCGGTGCGATTTTTCACCGGTGTAGTTTTGACTGCGTCGGGCACACCGGTGTGGTTTCACTCAACTTTCCCAAGAGGACGGCAATACTAACAGCGAGTTAATTTACATAATCTGTCCTTTGTTTTTTCTCTCTCTATTTGTTTCTTACTTTTCTTATTACGTTTGGCCCGCGTGAAGAAAATTTTTTGAAGGATCTGACCTACTCTCTAGAAAGGTTTTGGGACATTTAGAATACTCAAAAATAAATAAATACCACCGAAAAATCAATCTCAGACAGCTGTAACAGTCAGCAAAGCACACAGCTTAACCTCCTGCCAATACTGATTCCAATACTAATGCCAATACTTTTGCAAACATTGGTGCCAATACTGATTCCAATCTCTCTCTCTCTCTCTCTCTCTCTCTCTCTCTCTCTCTCTCTCTCTCTTTCTATCCTTCTCTCTCTTATCTTTTTCCCAATCCACATCACTGTCATCCTTTCTCACCTGTGATCTCACATTCACATACACATTTAATGCCTTCTCTTCTACTATTTTCTTCTTTGTTACATCTTATNCTCTCTCTCTCTCTCTCTCTCTCTCTCTCTCTCTCTCTCTCTCTCTCTCTCTCTCTCTCTCTCTCTCTCTCTCTCTCATCTGTTTTCAGCCATGATGGCAATACTGATGCCAATACCCTGGTGATACCAGCGTGGACCAAAGTTAATGCAAGTCATGATAACATGTGTTTTTATGGTCGATTTTATTTAGTCCCACTTCGTTTTTATTAAATTGATATTTTTATACATATACTCAGCGATTCTTAATACTTTATTTTTATAACGAATTAAATGTTATGAACTTAGTCTCCTAATCCAATTAAATCTAACGGTGTTTTGAACTCTTGCAATGCCTACAGAAACCCCATTTTCAAGTGAGAGGAGGGTGGCCCGTTTGTGCTCTCTTAATCATCCCAACCGTAAAAGGACGTCAAAGTATCGTCTCTTGAGGCAAAGATGACCTCTGATCAAGGAAGATAATGATAGTGTTTTTAGTGGTAGATAGGAATTGATATGTATGGAACATTGGTTGCAAAATAAAATTACTTTCAACATTTTTATCCTTGGATAATCCTGGTCTAAAAATGAAATGATGTACTTGTTGTTAAGGGAGAGAGGTTGGTGACGACAAAGTTAACAATATTGACCAAACGAAGCATCCTGGCAATATGAAACTGAGAGAACAAGGAGGAAATTCATTCAAATAATATTACAGTGCAAATTACTTAATTAACCTCATTATAGAGTAATGAAGTAATTGAATGTTTTCAACACAATAACAAAAAATATTGTTTATGTTTTCAACAGGTCGGTTTGGCTCAGCGAGGAAAGAGGGGTCGTGCTGCCAGGACCGGGGTTCCAGGCTGATCTTCAACAGAAATTTCTTTCACCCCCAAAATCTGCTCCTGATAAGTAACAAAACAGCATTGGACAATTTCTCCATTTAGACCTATTATTTGCCGTAGGTCTTTTGAAATTTAATGTCTTGTTTTCAAAGAAGCCGACAATTACTGACGTAGTTTGCAAGGTATGAATAATTTTTTTGCCCCACTATTTTTCAATAATTTCAGCACGAGAAAAAATATACAAGATATTTTCAGTTTGGCTTGAGGTAAACAAATTGTAATCGCTTCTTTTCATAAGTATGTAAGAAAGAACACGTCACCCTTTTTTTAGAACAAATTTCAAATTAATACTTTATCGGATTGGAGAAAATAAAAGAGAACCAATGAAATGAGTTTTTTAGCAAGAACGAAAGAAATAGCAAGAACAAAGCATTAAAATAATGGTGAAAGACACTAAAGATGCTGAGCTGGCTGCTGAAAAACTGAAAAGCTTAATAAGAAAAAAGTAAGATAATAATGTGTATGATTCCTGAAAAGAAACAAGAAATTCGGGGCTTTTTGTTGTTTTTATTAATGCAGTGTTATCAAAACAGATTAAAAGGTCAGCCTTGAGCCCTTTTCTCTTTGCAGTGGTAATGGACACTGTCAGTGCTGCAGTAAGAACCGGTATCGCGAAAGATCTCGCAATCACAGCTAAGAACAAGGAGGAGTTACAGGGAAGGGTCCATCTTTGGCAGAAAGAACTCAAAAAGAAGGGGGTAAAAGTCAGCAGAAAGAAGACGGAAGTCATGATGGCCAGCATGGTAAGACACGACGTGACACAGAAAATATGAAAATCAGTCAAGTATAGTTACCCCGACTCAGTACTATTACAGCAGGGAGAATGTCGGGAGGAAATAGATGCCAGGAATAGCAAAGCATGGAGAAAATGTAAAGAGGTCAGTGGAGTGGTTAGCGATAAAAAAATGGCGTGGAAACTAAAGATCAAAATTTACACAGCAGTTATAAGATCTGTGCTACTGTATGGTTTGGAGACAAGGGCACTATGAAAGGCGGAGGAAAGGGCTCTTGAAGTAACGGAAATGAAAATGTTAAGGTGGATATGTGGAATATCACTACTGGAGCACCGGAGCAAAGAAGACACCCGAAGGTTCGTCGCAGTACCAAAGACATCCAGCAAAACAAGAGAAATGATACTAAGATGGTATGGACATGTCATGAGGAGAAACCAGGGCAGTCGCATAAAACAAGCGTTTCAAGTGGGAGTTCAAAGAAGAAGAAGTAAAGGCTGGCAGAAGCTGAGGATATTGTTAAGGATGACATGAGGCAAGTTGGTGTGATCCATAGGACTACAAGGACCGTGGAAAGTGGGGAGGACTGTGTCGAGCGTCCGATCCGTCCTAGCGATGGAACAAGACCGTAGGAGGAAGAAGATTAATTTCTGAGAAACTTTTTTCCGATCCCCGGAGTCGGATTGAAAGCCTAAACTTCAATAAAAATAAGGGTGGTATATCGGTAAAAAAGCGTAGAGACTTTTCACTCCGACGTTAGAGCAGAAATTCTGTTTTTTCCCATTCACTTTGAGCAATATAGATTTTTTCCCATACTTTCTCTTTCTTAGTGTCTTGGTGTATTTCGTTTCTGCCTTAGTAACCTTGCTTTTTTGTCTCTTATCAGCCTTATATTTTCTTATTGAAAGAATGGCAATATCCCAGAAAGTAATACTAACAATTAGGCAATGACAGATGAGACCTCTTTGGTGATTGTTGGGAAACCCCCTTGTGTTGCTGTTGCTACAGACTACATGGGCAAAGTACGTGCTCTAGTTTCCATACGTGCCGTCAAGTTGTCTTAGGTTCAGGTATTTGTCTTTGGGCTTAGTGATGTTTTGAGAGTTATTCGTTTTGGGAGAGATTGGTGCTTCACACCTACTCATCTTGCTTCCTCAGCACAAAAATAAGTTGAGTGTTGTTTCCGTACTAGTATTGTTAGTTATTTTTATTCCTTTCTGGACCATTAACTTTGATAGACAGTCACGTTTAGTTTCTTCTTTATTGTTGTAAATTAGCTATAAATAAGATGCTTTTGTAACTAAGATTGAGTAGGCTTACAGAACAGATCGGACTCACGAGCAGTCATTGAATTGTATAGGGATCCTCGAGATCGTCTTAATCGTCCTATTAGGTTGTTAATTCATCGTAACGAGTGAATAGTTAGTTCCAGATTGCACGGATTTTATTGTATTTATCATTGGATCCTTTTATATTTTACTCTAGGATATATTATTACATTTCATTTTTGTGCATCTTCAATAAACACAGTCCTCTAGAAAATTGGAGTCTTTTAATCTTTTCCAATCCACTTGAATCAGCTACCACTTTTCACAACAGTAATGATAGGTTGGTCAGGTGCCAAACCTGATACAGGCATCGGTGATCTTGCGACTCCAAGCCATATTGTCATTGCAGGTATGGATGAGTTTATGACAGGTCAGACTGTAGTTTGTAGCCCAATTGTTTAGAGATCTTTCCTAACAAAGCAAGGCGTTCAAAGTTAGGATGTTTTATAATTTGCCCGAGAAATGGCATCTGCATTTGCCGTATTGTATTGATGAATAACCTTTTGGTGTTGTAAGGACTTTCTTGTTTGGTTGTTTGATTTGTATTCTGTCCGTGATATACGGAGCATTCTTCTCAGATACCACATTTAAGCTGCTTCTAAATTTGCTTTAGTGATATAAAAAGAAAAGAAGGAGAAGAAAACCCATCGATCACAGGGAAGATTAACGGAAGAAGAAGCAGAGGAAGGCAGAGGAAGGCAGAGGAAGACATTCGAAGTGCATGAGCGAGTGAATGGGGGAGGTACCATGTGAATACAAGGGAAAGGAAGAGTGGTACCATGTAAACTCCAGGGAAAGAGAGAGATAAAGCGTGATGGCAGCCAATGTCCGCCAGGACACTGCATCTTGACGACGATGACAGCTTATTGTAAATAAGTCACTTTTCAAAACTGTTCCACGCCCCTTGAGTCACGTGCTTCTTCCGTTTACGAGCTCGATCCATTTCACACTTTTACGACCTAATTACCATTCATATCTATGAAAACTTATAACCGTAAATTTTGAAATCAGTATCCTGTCGTGAATACCTGACGTCACAACGTTTGATTAGACTTGCTTGTTTTCTTTGAAGCCGTCACACTTTAATGTTATTGTTTTGAATAATTCATTAAAGTTCACTTCAGTTGCTGGTAAGAAATCGGATTTTTTTAAAGCGAAACAAAAAATAGAATCAGATTTCAATTCAAGTCTTACAAATTTTCGCATCCAGAATAAAAACCTGAGCCTTGGTGTATTCTTAAGAAAGTCTTGATTTTTGTCCAATTTCCAGCCTCGATATTCTTATAAAATCTATTCCTATTTTCAAAAAAGAGTGAATTCTAGAGTCCTGAGGTCCTTTCTGTTGGTGGACGAGTCGATTCAATAACATGTGTTTCCTTTTTTTCAAACGGGAGCGCGAGTTACGTCGAATTTGGTCATACATCCACAACGATTTTTCTAAACATTATACTCGACTCAAGATACACGTGACCAAGTCCGGAAGAACAGTACTTGAACTCATTTCATCATGCAATTGAGAGTTCATGCTCACATTGTTTGATCTTTCTTTCACCACCATCTAATTTGTCAGGGTGATGAACAGTTCCATTTGAATGAATGGTGACGCATGAGCTCTGGGAGGTACTTTTTCAGTGGATTTTGAATTGACTCTCGACAATAATACTTCAAGTGGGACTGGGTCCTATGGTTTTGACAGAATCTTTCTTAAGGTAAATGCTGTGAAGAAGAAGCATTGAAGATTGTGTAGTCGGTGAGTTCTTCCAAGGTGCTTACTGGTGTTCTTCAGGTAAGGCAAATTCATACGTTTCACAGGCCCCTCATCTTCTTCATGATTAGGTCCAATGGTTTTATGTAAAGCTCTCTGGACATCCTTAGCACTGTATTTACTGGATTTAAAAACCTTCCGAAGGTATCTTTCTTCTTTTGTAAGGTCATATGGGTTGGAAATAGTGCTTCTTGCTCTTCCAAACAGCGTGGTGGTGACACTATTACGAGCTGAGACTGGATGATGTGATGCATTATTGAGATACAGTTCAAAGTGAGTTGGTTTCCTATAGATGATAACAGCAATATTGCAATCGGCTTGCCTTTTTACTAGGATATTCAGGTCGGGTATTTTTCTTTCTTCTTTTTTCTCCATGAGAAACATGATGTTTGAGTATAGGCTGTTGATGTGCTCAACGAAACTTGTAAGTTATCCTTTTTCATGATTAAAAAGACATCGTCGATGTATCTTTCCCAGACAATTGGCCCTCGATTTGTTGTTCACAATGCTGCGGCTTCAAATGCTTGCATGAATATTTCAACAATCACAGAGTATGTAGGAGCTCTATTGGATACACCATTGGTTTGAGTGTAGATGTCGTCGTTGAAGACGAAGCATGTGTTGGTGGGGAGTGACTGTAGTAGATTCAGGATATCTGAAGGGTTCAGTGTGGTTCTTTTCCACGCTGCATAGCTGATCTTTTCCGTCCATAGACAAATGTGAATATACACCACGGCCACAATAGCACTGCATTTTTTTGCTTTTATTACACACCAAAGGATCCAGGTAGATGAAATCATGGTCTTCTTTGATGTCACATCATTATAAACAAGTATCCCCATTGATGACACCTTACCAAATGTAGAGGATCTTCTTGAACATGATAATTCATTGCTTACCAAACTGTTTCCTCTTCAACAACGACATTAGTTTGAAAGTGAGACGAAGCTTTAAAACTAGCACTGAAAATGACTAAGTTCATTTTCAAAATAATTCTATCCTTCTCTAAATTACAACTCTGTCTATACGAAATTTTTAAATCTTCAGTCCTCGATCTCCAAGCCTTTGGACTTTTAGAGGAACTGGGAAATGGGTCTCTGTACATCAACGTCCAAAACAAATGGCATTGATAATACTTTCCAAACACGAGTAGACCAACAAAGAAGCAGAGTTTCAGACCATTGCAACATAAACCATCAAGGGCGTGGGAAACCGAAATCGAGAACATTAACAGACCATGCTCAGTGAAAAGTTATTCAAAACACGTTTTAATCATTCAAGAAGATCATCCTGGAAAGTTTGCAATCAAACCATTCCAATATCGAAATGCTTACAATTCTTAAGGATGACTGTGGATCAACGGTGGAAGACGTCAAAAGCAGCAAGTCTCTGCTACAGATGCTTAGGATCTGTCCATATGTTTCATTCTTGCTCGAGAACAAGAAGGTGTGGCAAAAGTTTTTGTGAGAAGATGCACAAACGACATCTGCATTATGAATTCTAGAATAAATCCCTGCTCCAGCTCGATGAGCAATCATTAACATATCAAGATTCGCAAAAGGAAGGAATGATAGCTCTTCGTACTGTACCAGTGGCGCTGCACACTGGTCATCGAAGACTGACTGTTAACGCAATGCTCGACAAGGGAAGTACCATAACTTTCATTAACAATGATATGGCAGCACAACTCGGACTACAAGGCGAAGTTGAAGCAGTCACAGTGAGTATGCTGAATGGACAGTCCATGACATTCCAAACTGTTCCTACGAAGTGCGACTTGCTCAGTGTGAACGGAAGATCACGCACGTCATCCGATATTTGCCTTCACCACTAAAAGAGTAACCGGTATCATGCGGCAGTGGAGTGGAATGTCAAATGTGGTGAATGGGACCATCTCAATCACATTCATTTCCCAAAGCTTGAGCCAGAGAAACTGGTCGGCATGCTGATTGGAGTGGGTCATGCATACTTACACACATCTTTGAAGGAAATTTAAGGCAAGCCTGGTAAACCAGTGGCAAGACTTACTCCCCTGGAATAGACATGTGTTGAACTCTTACAAAATGTCATTGACGTTGAAGCAACCAATTTTAGTAGCACATTCTTCATCATTGACAAACATTTCAGTTTGAGTGATTCACTGAAATGATTCTTGAAACTTAAAGAAATATCAATGGATGTCAATTGGGATTAATTATCAGCAGAAGAAAGGATTGGATTGACTACAGTAGAGCAGTCATTGAACTTTATGGATTGAAGGTATGAAGTTGGGATTCCTTGGAGAGATGGTCCAAAAAAGCTCCCGAACAGCTTTCACGTGGTACTAATATGACTATATGACACATTGCGTCAGCTGAAGAAGAATGATGTCTTTTTGAAAGCATATACAGATATTATAAAGGACTACTAAAAGAAAGGATATATATCGGAAGTCACGACTGGCGGCAGGGCTTTATTTAAGGAAGAAATTGATACCTTTCACATTTTGCAATATCCAAACCTGAGAAAAAGACAACAAAGACGAGGATAGTTTTTTATGCTTTAGCGAAATGTAATAGATTCTCACTAATCAATTTAATCTATCCTGGTCCACAGCAAGACATGGTGGATGTTTTGCTAAGATTTCGTAGATTTCCAACTGCAGTAGCTTGCGATGTTGCCAAAATGCATCTAAGAATTGGACCGGCTTAAGAAGATCAAACCTTTAACCAATTATTGTGGAAAGACATAGATAACGATAACACATAATGCCCAGATGTCTATCAATTTAATTCCTTGATATTTGGTGTGGAAGGAAGACCATCTGAAGTCCAATCGGTGACCCAAAGTTACGCAAACATGAAGGTAAGTGCTACCAAGTCGACATACATGGTTGACAGTCTGGACTCAATTAAAACAGAATAAAAAGTAATAGCTCTCTACAACCAGCTGTCCAAACTGTGTACATCAGCTGAAATTGCATGCCAGAACATGGCTCTCCAATTCTGACCCCATCTTGAGCAACATTCCTAAAGCAGATCAAACTGTGGAAGTTGATCCGGACAATGGAAATCTGCCGTCAGCCAAAACGTTGTGGATTTTATGGAAAGCAAAAGAGGATATCCTCACATTTAAGGGCTCAGCCAAGCCTCTCACCCAAGATATCACGAAGCGTGAGTTTTTTAGCTGGATATCTACACCCTTTGATCTACTTGGTTTTCTAGCTCCATTTACAATCTGTGGAAATATGTTAACGCAAGAGATCTGGCTTTCCAAGCTTGATTATTATGAAGCCTTGCACAAGGAACTTACCTGAAAGAGCAGTGATTTTAAGAAGAGATGTCATAGACTACATTTATTGTAATCCCAAGATGTCTACAAGTATAGAAAAAAGCAATCGAAATGACCCTTCACTTTTTTAGTGATGCACCTACAAATGCTTATACCTTAGCGGGATACTCAAGAACTAAATATGATGATGACACAAGTACAGTGTGCCCGATTGCTTCAAAGACAAAAGTGGCACCTCTTCATGCTGCTAGCATTTTTTGATTGGGGCTACTCGGCGCTGCACAAAGTGTGTAGCTTGCAGAAAAGCTGCAAAGAGTTCTTCAAGTGTCATTGTCTTCTACCTACTTCTGTGTGTGACAGCATGGCTGTACTTTGGTGGCTAAAGAACAGGAGCCGTACCCTGAAAACATTTGTTGTCAATAGAGTCGTCAAGATACAACAATGCACCAAAGTTAGAAATTGGACCTATATCCCATTCAAAGACAATCCTGCAGACCGGGCTACCCGTACTTCAATAATTGGCCAACTGTAAAAGAGCAAAGCTTGATGAAGTGGACATTATTTTCATCGAAAGACAATCCTGCAGATCAATCTACCCGTGCATCAACAATTGGCCAAATGTAAGAGAGCAAGGGTTGATGAAGTGGACATTATTTCCACTATAAAGCAGAAGCTGAATGGACAACAACACAACCAAACGAAATCTAAGATGTCTACAAAGAAATTTAAAAAGTCAATACTGTGAGTTCCAGGCATGGGATTTATCACATCATCATTCACTCTAACGAACTGCTGCAGGACTCAAAGCCCAAGCTACAGACTTTTTCATCATGGAAAAGACGTTCTAGAGTTACAGCATGAGTGTTTTGCTTCATTTCTAACTCACGGTTGTTATCGAACTACAGACAAGCTAGTGAAATTTCTGCAACAGAAATAGCTGATGCTGAAATATTCATCATCAAGTCAACTTAACTGGAAGATCTTGGTAAGGAATTTCAAGCCTTACAGAAGAGCAAGCACGTTGCAAGTGACAGTTAACTGCTTTCATTAAATCCATTTATTGACGAAGATCAACTCGTAAGGGCAAACAGTAGACTGATGCTTGCTGAATACCTTCCACATGATGCAAAGTTTCCTATCATTTAAAAACTGCAAAGTTCTGGGACACAAAGCTGATTGTCAGAGAATATAATTTAAAAGATGTTCATGGGAACAAATCAAGTACTGGCCAACACTTCAAAACCCTTTTGGATAATATCAGCAAGAGAAAAAATCCGGAAAAATGAAAGTTTCATGAAGACAAATTGCCAAGACTGTCTCTCAAATTATGGCATCTCTACTTAAGCTTTGAATGCAGATTCCGTTAAGAGCATCTGTAGAACAGCAGTTGATTTTGCTGGACCATTCAGTACCACGCAAGCGAGGGACTGAAAGTGTCAATAAATGTATCTGTGTCTTTTCACTTGCCTGGATTCACGCGCCGTCCATCTGGAATTTGCATAGGGTTTAGATACTGACTCTTTCCTGAATGCGTTTTATTGAATGACGCGCTGAATAGGAACACCGATAGAAATGCTATCAGACAATGGTACAAATTTTTGTTGTGGCAGCAAATTAACTGATGGAATTAATAATGTCATTGGACAATAATAGATTGAAAAGATATTCTTCAGAGCATGAAATCAAGTAGCACTTCTCCCTAACTTTGCACCACACTTTAGAGACGTTCATGATAGCATGGTCAACGCTGCAAAGAGAGCGATCCGTGCAATCTTGGGCAATGCTGCTGTCAACGATGAAGAACTTACTACTGTGTTTGTAGGTGCGGAGAGCCTTATAAATTCAAGACCCTTTACCTTCCAGCCTGCGAGTCCAAAAGATGTTCTACTACCTACACCAAATAACTTTCTCTATGGACAGGTCGGGGGTCAAATAGCAGCAGATACTGTCGATGGCACTGCCTTTAACCAAGGATGCATGTGCAGATGTATTCAAGGATTGGTTCGACAACTTTGGAAGCAATAGATGAAGAAATGGATTTCTTCGTTAGGAAAGCGCTCCAAGTAGTATCAGAAGACAAAAAGCCATGGACATCCTCAGCATTATATTGCTACCTTCTCCAGACCCTCTTAGGGGATACTGGCCTATCGCTCGGGTTATTTAAACATTTCCAGGCGCAGGTAGACATGTGCAGTCCGTTCTAGTACAGACGAAGGATAGAAAATATATGCGTCCGATCACATGGATGTGCCCTTTGGGACAATGCGACTCGGTTGTAGATACTAACGAAGACGATGCCTCGTTATGAGGCAGTAGGATGTTGTAAAGCTTCTAATCACAACAGCAAACATTCCTAAAATTATTCACATAGACAACCTGCAATATAAGTGAACCATGTTTATTTGAACTGGCTTATGTTTTAGCACGATGTAGGCGGAATAACTATGATAGTTTTACTTACGCAATCTGATGATTTTCTGAGGATGCAACAGATTTTGATAACCAAATGACAGGCCAACATATTTGCTTGTATTGCATTGTAATTTGATGAAATATAGTAGTATTGGTTTGGATATGCATTGATGACGCAACTGAAGATTTGAAAATTTCGTATAAACCCAACCGTGATTTTGAGAAAGATTGAATTATTTCAGATGTGAACTTAGTCGTGTTCACTGCTAGTTTTAAAGCTTCGCCTCACTTTCAAACTAATGTCGTTGTTGAAGAGGAAACAGTTTGGTAAGCAATGAATTATCATGTTCAAGAAGATCCTCTACATTTGGTAAGGTGTTATCAATGGGGATACTTGTGTATAATGATGTGACATCAAAAAAGACCATGATTTCATCTACCTGGATCCTTTGGTGTGAAATGAAGGATGAAAGCTGCAAAGGAGGTGCAATTGTGGGAATTGTGTGTATTAACACTTGTCTATGGACGAAAGAGATCAGCCATGCAGCGTGAAAGAGAACCACACTGAACCCTTCAGATATCCTGAATCTACTACAGTCACTCCCCACTAACACATGCTTCGTCTTCAACGACGACATCTACACTCAAACCAATGGTGTATCCAATAGAGCTCCTACATACTCTGTGATTGTTGAAATATTCATGCAAGCATTTGAAGCCGCAGCATTGTGAACAACAAATCGAGGGCCAATTGTCTGGGAAAGATACATCGACGATGTCTTTTCAATCATGAAAAAGGATAACTTACAAGTTTCGTTGAGGACATCAACAGCCTATACTCAAACATCATGTTTCTCATGGAGAAAAAAGAAGAAAGAAAAATACCCGACCTGAATATCCTAGTAAAAAGGCAAGCCGATTGCAATATTGCTGTTATCATCTATAGGAAACCAACTCACTTTGAACTGTATCTCAATAATGCATCACATCATCCAGTCTCAGCTCGTAATAGTGTCACCACCACGCTGTTTGGAAGAGCAAGAAGCACTATTTCCAACCCATATGACCTTACAAAAGAAGAAAGATACCTTCGGAAGGTTTTTAAATCCAGT
>RDPX01000087.1:2224324-2234821 GCA_003991215.1 Morbakka virulenta | reverse complement strand
ATAATAATAATAATAATAATCAGCAACCAAGCACAGAAAAAAAGAGCATTAGACCATGAAGTAAGCAATCAGATGAAATTTTATCTTTTGTTGGTCACCAATGACCCAAAACAAAGAAGACACGTTGTTGCTTTACTGGTAGCTACCGACATGAGAATTGATTTTTGTCCTTGAAAGGTCGAGTCAATGTAACTTAACCTTTCCCCTCTTTATAACATAATTTCCTGTTTATTAGTCTCTGATGGTGATAAATTTGAATGCTGTTTCTCAACAGTCATGTAATATTTAATTATCTTGCCGTATTACAAAAGCAGAAGAATTTCTCAATGGTGATTCGAAGTTAATTGTGTTCTTTAATTGGTGACGACTAATTTTCTTGCCCAATACTTAATTTTAACTGCGTTCTAATGAGATTCATATTTACTAAAAGTGTCACGCAGTCTTTCTTAACTTAGAATGCTAACACGTAATACTTTTTATCGTTGTTCTTATTATTTCTGTAGTGCCTGTTTTTGCCTATGGGCAAGAGGGCTCTGGTTTTTGTCACATTAAGGAGTAAGAAATCAACATTGCCATCCTACCTTTGCTTTACTCACATATTCATGCTTTGCCTCTATCATTTCCGAACTTTTTTCGTTTTCTCTCCCTCTGTTGGAGTAATTGGAAGCTTTATTTTATTTAACATCATTTATCCCCCGGTAAAAGGGGCTCAGACGGTGCCCTTCACATGGACTTTCATTTTGCTGGTTTAATTGGAAGCTGAGAAGGCAAAATCTGTTTTTAAAAGGTTTACCTGACTCGTCAAGTTCCGTGCCATTTTTTATTGTTTTTTGTGTTCCTTCAGGTGTTCACGAGAAACCTCAGTTCCCTGAGCGTCTTGCTTTGGGGGAATAGTTGGTGTTTGTCCCTCAACCCATGCTAAATTTTTGCTTTGGTTTGGCGTAAAAAAGCGTCATTTGTGTGATCCCTGTTGTTCTCGAGTAGGATTTCAAAACATTCTTGGAGGCACAACTTTAAAATGTTCCTCCAAACCAGGCCAAGAAGGAATTATGTTACATGTCTCAGGGCACGATTTACTGCTAAACATACTACCTCAAGAATTAAGTGAAGTCAAACCCTAATTTCCCTCATGACAGGAAAGAAATACTCTTTGAAATCCTCATGGGAAGTCCATAAGAATGGCACAAGTTACATTTTTATTATGCCTCAGATTAGACAACAGTAGAAGTTCAGCAGTTGAATCTTTGTAGATTTATGGCAAGTTCCGAGCGTCAACTCACAGGATTAGATTCAAGAAAAAACACACACACAAATATAGTGTTTTCAAACATATATCGTGAATAACTCGTAGCCTTCTTTAAGGACTATTTTATAGCTCTCTAACAAAAAAACTAACTTGATTTGGTAAATATCCTATATATAAAGGAATGATTTGATTCCGAATCATCATAAATTGGTTCCTTCTCCAAATAACGAATGTACAGATTACGAATGATGTTAATTAACTGCATAATAGATCTGTAAAGTATGACCGAGAATTATCTTTTTAAATAGGTAAACAAGCTGAATGCGTGCACTGGTGTAAACAGTAATTGATTGCAAATTAGCGGGTATACGCAACCAAGCAAAAAAATCCCCGCAATGTATGAAAAGGAAACAAATACGACCAAGATGCTGAGCAAGGGCAAATAGCAGTATTACAAAAAGTTTTTATAATGATGTTTATTGTGTTATTATTACCATAGGAAATTACTTAGATAACATCAGTTTGAAATTGTGTAATAGTTTCCTCTAAAAGGTAGAATTCCCAAGCACTGCTATTTATTCTTTATGATTTTATAGTGATTTGCAATTACAAGACTTATGTAAGTTCTGAGCATCAATTGTGTGTGTTTCTTAAAAAGAGACATTTGACATTGTAATAATAGCTATAACGCTATGGCCGGTTCCAAGCCCGGCCATGGCGAAGAAAGGAAGAGAGTTGAGCAAGGGGCCAATCAACCCTTCCCATTAAACAACCACCGATTACGGAAACTCGAACAGCAAACAAAACTATCTATGGTCACAGAACCATGTCGTGTGAAATCCCTGAAGATAAGGACCACAGATGGACACGCACATGACGGCTGGAAGTGAAAGCTCACGGGAAGTCTACAGCCCGACAACAACAAGAATGATATCATTACTGACATCAAAAAGATACATCTGTGTAAGATGATGGAATGTAAGAGCCATATACACCACTGGGAAAACCCCAATAATAGCAAGGGAAATGAGGAAATACCATCTTGAGATACAACAACGTAATTTCCGTGCTACCCTGTTGAGGAGAAATGTGGAGTGGAAACTACATGAAAATGATGCTCCCAGATTGGAAATACTTTAGAGAAAATGTCTGAAAAGGATTCTCTGTATCCTCTGGCCCACAAAAATCACAAACAACGAGCTCTAACTTTGCACGAAGACCAGTCCAGTAGGAGAGATCATAAGGTGCAGGGGATGGAAACGGATTGAACATACTCTGAGAAAGCCACAAAATGAGAGTTGTGGAGTAACTTTAACATGGACAACAGAGGGGAAAAGAAAGGGAGGATGACAGCGAACAACATGGCGGAGGAGTGCGGAAGAGGAACGAGATGACCTGGGATGGCAAACATGGAGCGAAGTTGGGAACATAGCAAAAGACACAAAGAGAGGGTAGAGGATGCTGTGAAGCCTGATGAGCCGCCCATGGCTCGAAGAGAATAAGTAAGGTAATTAAGTAATGGTTGCTACCTTTTTGACGTGAAGCTGCAAGCGGAAAAATTAAGAAAAGTAAACTTTTTCAAAATTAGAATACTAATATTGTAAAAAATAAAAATGTCAAGGTAACATTACTGTTAGAAAGGGTGTGGCGTGCTTCAAATCAACTGAAGAAAAAGGTGTCGAGCGGCCGACCTGACAGATGTCGGATGAAGGCCGAAGGGGAAGAAGATTTTTATTGTGTTGAATTTTAGCTGAAATAGGCCTCCTTAATATCGACAATATACGGATTCTTTGTTCTGTATCATAGTGCATTCTGACTGACCAAAATCTATAAACCTCCAGTCATCATTTATTGTAGAATAATGACTGCAAAGCCAATACTTCACAATAAATAATATAAAACAATAAAGTGGAACGTTGGTTTACCTTTAGCACCATTTTTTGTACAATAAAATGTGAGATGTTTATGTACAGTAAGAAAATGAGACGTATTCAACTCAACGTATATATATATATATATATTTATATATATATATATATATATATATATATATCCTAAACTAACAACATATTTGTATACCTCATATGTGTATCGTATTCTATATTATCTTGAACACGCCTAATCTGTGCGCATGCTGCTCTCTCCGTCGTTGGTGCTCGGTCTCCATCCAATTACATGTCCAATAACAACACAACAGATGTAGCTGTTACAATCTCTACATGATCATTAGAGACCATGTTACCAGTTCAGAAATCTTACCACTATCCAGTATCTAAATCTTTTCTTTCGTTGTAAGGTTTCCTTACAAGAAATTATTTCCAAAAGCTTACAGCTACCTTCCTTTTAAATTCTCATTCACCGGCACAGAGTCGAATCTGTTGCTCATGGAGGGGGGTCCATTTTTAATAAAAGAGCATACGCCCGGGAAGAAAAGCAACAGATAATTTACAAAAGAGTATAAAGAAAAAGATAAAGAGTGGAATAGCACATGTACACAATAAAAAATTAAATCAAAGGAAAAAAAATTCAATTTTACAAGCTCTTGCATTTGAATAGTCTTAAATTTCAGAACCAACCCATGAAAAGCACACCAACAATTCAAAGAACCCCAATGTACTTAATAAGTAATCAATATATCAGAGACCTTCACCTGGCTTATCATGTAAATACATTCACAACAGTTGTAGATCTGATCAAAAACAATACAGAAAAAGACATCATCAGAGAACAGACTTTGGAGAACAAGATGACGTCTTTTGGCGGTCAGATTGCTTCGTACTGAGCGATTTCGTACTTAAGATCATCAACACCTGTTTTTTATCCAGCCACCCGGTAAGGAAGGCTCTTGAAACCCCCGGGAACTCCCCTCTAATCCACCTCTGCGGCAGATGTTTTGTATATATCTCACAAGTTTTGTGATACACAGCTTGACAAGGCTGTCATAGGTTCTTTGCCTAACTAGGTTGTTATAGGAACCATTTTTCTGTTCAACACATTTAATTCCACCAAGTTCGAGCCACTCCTAATTCTTCAATTAATATTGCGCTCTCAAAAGTGGCCTCTTTAATAAAGAAACCGTATCAGGAATTAGTTTTTTAGGTTCTATATCCTAAAGAGCTTTATTCCAACACAAACATAAATTAAGTGGATTTTAAAAAAGCTGTTAAATTTGGTAATTTTAGCTAGATGCAATGTAAAGAGACTAAAGAGAACCTGTAGTTCACCCCTGGTGTTCAGATCAAGGTGATATTCAGTTGTGCGCCGTCCATAATTTACTAGGTAGAATAAATTTCAATTTCAGTTAATGTACTATTTTTGAAACTACTTCTTTGTGATATTCGCTAATGTCACTTCCTTACACTCTGGCATTGGTCAAAAGGCAACTCAGAAAAAACGACCCAAACTTGAGGAAGATTTAGAGTCTAATCATGCTCATTGGAACTTCTAGTCCTCCTTGCTCTGAATGAATGAGGCGACATGTGTTCTTGCGATTTTTTAAAACAAAACTTCTCATTTCTTGGATAAAAATCGTAGAATGGATAAAATTACTATTGATGAATGTTCAACGATTTCTTTTCTGTCCACCCCATTTCTGTAAAAAGGTCAAATGCACTTTTGTTGTATTTCTCTTTATTGTGAAAAAATCCTTAAAGCTGCTAAATAGCGGAAACAACTTAGAGCGGACGCGGTAGCAAAAGATTATCGTAATGACACTCGCCATTTGTCAGAATGGCACAAACAAAAATGAAAGGTGTCAAAGAGCTGTAACCAAGATAAGAGACCTTAAGAAGTTGTAGAGTTCCACTTTTCAAAGAAATCTGTTAAAAAAAATGTATGGAACATGGTCACAGGCTACAGTTAGATCAGTGTGTAGAACATGGTCTTAGCTCATAGGAAATAGACCGTAGGAAGATCAGTTTTTGAAGCAAAGTCATAGGCTGCATCTAGACCAATTTCTGGAACCTGGTCATAGGCTGCACTTAGATAAATTTCTGGAATATGGTCATTGGCTGCAGTTAGATCAGTGTGTAGAACATGATTATAGGTCATAGGTCCCAGGTAGATCAATTTATGGAGCAAAGTCATAGGCTGAATTTAGACCAATTTCTGGAACATGGTCATAGGCCGTACTTAGATAAGGTTATGGAATATGGTCATAGGGTGCACTTACATAACTTTATGGGATATGATTATTCTCTGCAGTTAAACTAACGTCTATTTCAAGGTCATAGACTGTACTTAGATCAATGCCATGGAACATGGTTTTAGGCTGCAGCCAAATCAGTGCATGGGACATGGTCATAGGCTGCAGTTAGATCAATGTGTAGAAAATTGTCACTAGCTGCAATTAGATCAATGTACGGAACATGGGGAATGGCTGCAGTTATATCAATGTATGTAATAAGATCATACCCTGCAGTCAAACCAAGATATGGAATATGAACATAGGTTGCACCTAGATCAATGTAATGAACATGGTCATAGGCTGCACTCAGATCAATGTGTAGAACATGGTAATTGGCTTCAGTTGGACCGACATATAGATAATTGTCATTGGATGAAGTTAGATCAGTATGTAGAATATGGTCATAGGTCATAGGCCCCAGGTAGGTCAGTTTTTTGAGCCAAGTTATCGGCTGAATTTAGACCAATCTAAGAAACATTGTCATAAGCTGTATTTAGATAAGTTTATAGAATATGGTCATAGGCTGCATTTGGATCAATGTATAGAACATGGCAATTGGCTACAGTTAAATCAGTGTGCAGAACATGACCATTGGTCATAGGTCATAGGCCTCAGGTAGATCAATTTTTGGAGCAAAGTCCTAGGCTGAATTTTGACCAATTTCTGGAAAATGGTCATAGGCTGCACTTAGATAAATTTATTTAATATAGTCATTCGCTGCTGTTAGGTCAATGTCTAGATCAAGGTCATAGCCTGTAGTTAGATCATTCCATGGAAAATGGTCATAGGTTCCACTTACATCAATGTGTAGAACATGGTCATTGACTTCAGTTTGATCGATGTATAGAACATGGTCATACCCTGCAGTCAGACCAATATATGGAACAAGGACATAGGCTGCAGCTAAATCAATATAATGAACATTGTCATAAGCTGCACTTAGATCAATGTGTAGAACATGGTCATTGGCTTCATTTGGATCGATGTAAAGAACATGATCATTGGCTACAGTTAGATCCGTGTGTAGAACATGGTCATAGGCCATAGCTTCCAGGTAGATCAATTTATGGAACAAAATCATACCCTGCAGTCAGACCAATATATGGAAAAGGACATAGGCTGCAGCCAAATCAATATAATGAACATTGTCATAGGCCGCAGGTAGATCAATATTTGGAGCAAAGTCATAGGCTGAATTTAGACCAATTTCTGGAACATGGTCATAGGCCGTACTTAGATAAGGTTATGGAATATGGTCATAGGGTGCACTTACATAACTTTATGGGATATGATTATTCTCTGCAGTTAAACTAACGTCTATTTCAAGGTCATAGACTGTACTTAGATCAATGCCATGGAACATGGTTTTAGGCTGCAGCCAAATCAGTGCATGGGACATGGTCATAGGCTGCAGTTAGATCAATGTGTAGAAAATTGTCACTAGCTGCAATTAGATCAATGTACGGAACATGGGGAATGGCTGCAGTTATATCAATGTATGTAATAAGATCATACCCTGCAGTCAAACCAAGATATGGAATATGAACATAGGTTGCACCTAGATCAATGTAATGAACATGGTCATAGGCTGTACTCAGATCAATGTGTGGAACAAGGTCATTGGCTTCAGTTTGATCGATGTACAGAGCATGGTCATACCCTGCAGTCAGACCAATATATGGAACAAGGACATAGGCTGCAGCTAAAACAATATAATGAACATTGTCATAAGCTGCACGTTGATCAATGTGTAGAACAAGGTCAATGGCTTCATTTGGATCGATGTATAGCACATGATCCTTGGCTAAAGTTAGATCAGTGTGTATAACATGGTCATAGCTCATAGCTCCCAGCTAGATCAATTTATGGAGCAAAGTCATCTGCTGAATTTAGACCAATGTCTGGAACATGGCCGTAGGCTCTACGTGGATAATGTTATGGAATATGATCATAGGGTGCAGTTAGATCAATTTGTAGAACATGGTCATTGGTTTCAGTTGGATCAATGTATAGAACATGGAAATTGGCTACAATTAGATCAGTGTGCAGAACATGGCCAAAGGTCAATGTGTAGAAAATTGTCACTAGCTGATATTAGATCAATGTACGGAACATGGGAAATGGCTGCAGTTATATCCATGTATGGAATAAAGTCATACCCTGCAGCAAGACCAAGATATGGAACATGGACATAGATTGCATCTAGATCAATGTAAGGAACATGGTCATAGGCTACACTTAGATCAACGTGCAGAACATGCTCACTAGCTGCAGTTAGATCAATGTGTAGAAAAGTGTCACTAGCTGCAATTAGATCAATGTACGGAACATGGACAATGGCTGCAATTATGTCCATGTATGGAAAAAAGTCATACCCTGCAGTCAGAGCAATGTATGAAACAAAGACATACGCTATACTTAGATCAATGTAAGGAACATGGCCATGGTTAGATAAATGTATGGAATATGGTCACTGGCTGCACTTAGATCAATGTGTAGAACATGGTCAGAGGTCATCGGCCGCAGTTAGATCAATATTTGGAGAAAAGTCATGGGCTGAATTTAGACCAATTTCTGGAATATGATCATAGGCTGAACTTACATAATCTTATGGAATATCATCATTGGTTCAGTTAGATCAATGTCTAGCTCAAGGTCACAGGCTGTAGTTAGATCATTGCATGGAACATGGTCAGAGGTTGCGGCCAAATCAGTGTATAGGACATGGTCAAAGGCTACATTTAGACCAATGTATGGAACACAGTTATAGGCTGCAGTTAGGTCGATGTATGCAACATGGTGGTTGGTTCCAGTTAGATCAAAGTTCTCAGCATGGTTCTAGGCTGCACTTGTTGTACCAATGTCTAGATCAAGGCCATAGGCTTTAGTTAGATCAATGTATGGAACATGGTCATAGGCTGCAGCCAAATCAATGCATGAGACATCGTCATCGGCTGCTGTGAGATCAATGTATAGAAAATGGTCATAGGTCATAGGTCCTAGGTCACAGGTCATAGTCCGCAGGTAGATCAATTCATGGAGCCAAGTCATAGACTGAATTTAGATCAATTTATGGGATATGATCATTGGTTGCAGGTAGATCAGTACATGGGACTTGGCCATTGGCTGTAGTTAGATCAATGTACGGAACATGGGCAATGGCTGCAGTTATATCCATGTATGGAACAAAGTCATACCCTGCAGTAAGACCAATACATGGAACAAAGACATAGGCTTCAGCAAGGAACATGGTCATAGGCTGCACTCAGATCAGTGTGTAGAACATGGTCATTGGCTGCACTTAGATCAGTCTGTAGGACCTGGTCATAGGTCATAGGCTTCAGGTAGATCAATTTATGGAGCAAAGTCATAGCCTGCATCTACATCAATTTCTGGAACATGGTCATAGGCTGCACTTAGATAAATTTATGGAATATGGCCACTGGCTGCAGTTAGATCAATGCCCAGGTCAAGACCATTGGCTCATTTAGATCAATGTGCAGGAAATGGTCACAGGTCAGAGGCCGCAGGTAGATCAATTTATGGAGCAAACTCATAGGCTGAATTTAGACCAATTTCTTGAACATGGTCATAGGCTGCACTGAGATAGGTTTTTGGAATATCGTCATTNGAGCCAAGTCATAGACTGAATTTAGATCAATTTATGGGATATGATCATTGGTTGCAGGTAGATCAGTACATGGGACTTGGCCATTGGCTGTAGTTAGATCAATGTACGGAACATGGGCAATGGCTGCAGTTATATCCATGTATGGAACAAAGTCATACCCTGCAGTAAGACCAATACATGGAACAAAGACATAGGCTTCAGCAAGGAACATGGTCATAGGCTGCACTCAGATCAGTGTGTAGAACATGGTCATTGGCTGCACTTAGATCAGTCTGTAGGACCTGGTCATAGGTCATAGGCTTCAGGTAGATCAATTTATGGAGCAAAGTCATAGCCTGCATCTACATCAATTTCTGGAACATGGTCATAGGCTGCACTTAGATAAATTTATGGAATATGGCCACTGGCTGCAGTTAGATCAATGCCCAGGTCAAGACCATTGGCTCATTTAGATCAATGTGCAGGAAATGGTCACAGGTCAGAGGCCGCAGGTAGATCAATTTATGGAGCAAACTCATAGGCTGAATTTAGACCAATTTCTTGAACATGGTCATAGGCTGCACTGAGATAGGTTTTTGGAATATCGTCATTGGCTGCAGTTAGGTCAATGTCTAGATCAAGGTCATAAGCTATAGTTAGATCATTGCATGAAACATGGTCATAGGCTGCAGCCAAATCAGTGTATGGCACATGGTCATAGGCTGCAGTTAGATCAATGCAAAGAAAATTGTCACTAGCTGCAGTTAGATTACTGTGTAGCACATGGTCTTTGGCTGCAGTTAGATCAATGTACGGAACTTGGTCAGTGGCTGCAGTTAGATCAATGCATGGAACATAGTCATAGGCTTCAGTTGGATCAATGCATGGAACAAGGTCATAGACTGCAGTTAGATGAATGTATGGAGCAACGTCATATGCTTCATCTATATCAATGTATGCAACAAAGTCATCTGCTGCAGCAACATCAATCTATGGGAGATGGTCATACGCTGCAGTTGGATCAGTCTATAGACCATGGTCACTGGTTGCATTTAGATCAATGTATGGAACATGCTCATAGGTCATAGCCTTCAGTTAGGTCTATGTGTGGAACAGGGTCAAAGGCTGCAGTTAGATCAATATGTAGAACATGGTCATTGGCTGCAGTTACATCAATATGTAGAACATTGTCATTGGCTGCAGTTATATCAATGTTAGGAATAAAGTCATACCCTGCAGTCAGACCAAGGTATGGAACATGGACATAGATTGCACCTTGATCAATGTAATGAACATGGTCATAGGCTGCACTCAGATCAATGTGTAGAACATGGTCATTGGTTGCAGTTGGATCAATGTATGGAATGTGGTCATTGGTTGCAATTGCCTCAATGTATGGAACAGAGTCGTTGCCTGGAATTATATCAATGTATGGAACATGGTCATTGGTTGCAG
>RDPX01000087.1:2183804-2207922 GCA_003991215.1 Morbakka virulenta | reverse complement strand
CTCACTCTCTCTCTCTCTCTCTCTCTCTCTCTCTCTCTCTCTCTCTCTCTCTCTCTCTCTCTCTCTCTCTCTCTCAGAATATCCACATCAGAATATCTGTCGGAAGTTTAAAAGAGATTTGTTGACAGTCGTTTACAACAATGAAACAATCCAAGCTTGATGAACTCTATCAGTACATGGATGACTTGCATCCACGAAGTCACTGTCCAATATGAAAAAATCAAAACATGGCTTTTCTTGACAACCCCATCATACACATCTTCATTGTTAAATCGAGCCTGTAATGTAATTGAAGAAAGACAGAATATGAGATTAATAATGTCAAGGCTGCTTTGTCCACCAAAGGATACAAATGTAATGTGATCAGAAAAAGACAAAAAAAGATAAAAAAAGAAACCAAATCGTTACAAAATGAAAGAAAGTGACGGCATTTAGATCATTCTTACCTCTAGTATCGAGCACAATTGAAGATATAGCCCAAAGCTTGCAACAACACAACATAAAATGTGTTTTGAAAGAAATATTGGGTGGTATAATATCGTCTCTCGGCCTTTTCGAGGATATCAAGTGTAGAGCTTTGGTCTCTCCTTTGTCTCCTTGGAAGATCAAAGCAATGAAGTTTATGAAAAAAAGTACATTGACAAAAGAGCGTAAAAGTGAAAAGAGCATTCAAACGAGTCCAATCCCACAAGGAATAGAGATTAAACAAAAACGAAAGAGCAGGCCAAAGCTGAACATAAGGTCGCGAATCCAGAAAAGGAAATCATAGACAGATAAGAACCACAGCCATAACGACATAGGACACGGTATTGAATGTGTGAAATGTATATACATTCTCTCATATTAGCTTCCCGACGGTTGGCTTCTATCCTCATGAAAAACGTAGTGTTTGCCCCTACCTCCAGAAGATAGTTACGGTAACTTAACATGCGACTTTTCGCCGGTTAATTGGTGGAAAATGTTTTTGCTGCTTCGACCCTTCACCACCATTAATGAAATGAATAGAAGTAAGATCAGTCTACTTCGTTGGATAAAAAAACCCACATTACTTACCAGCTTTTTTAATACATGCGCCGAGCACAAAATTATTCTACTGCGCCCGAGGATAAGAGAAGTACCTCTCGAAATGTAGCTTATTAACCTTCAACAAATGATAAACGAGGATTATAGCAAGTCGCTTTCTTTAAACCTTCCAGTGCTACGCAATTACATTCATTTTCGTCGCAACATTATTATCAGCTTTGAAATAAAAGAGTGGTACTGCAATTGTCTTGAAACAAAATGGTGCAATTTACAACGAACAGGACGAGTTTCTTGTACACGGAAATCAAAAAGTGGTGTTTATTTGATCGGCAGCATGTTACCTTTGTGTGCAGTATGAACTGGTTAAAAGTCAGTTTTACACGATGTCGTTTGTAGAACTCTTGTCGAAGCGACTCGGCATTATTGTTCAATGAATAAAAGACTGGATAAAGCGTAACATGCTGACCAAAATGGGCTCAACAGATTCACATCCAATCGATTGGGCCATAGGAGAGAACAATAAAGACTTCACTGGTAGAAAATTACTGACCTTTGGAGACGATGGTCGACAAAACTCGATAAATAACTGGTTTTAGTAGTCTCGCATGTACATTCAGAACGACTGGTCCTCTCTCTGCTCGGGGCTTGATTCCGACACTGGTGCAACTGTATTGACACGAGAAAATTTTAAAGACTATCTCGTACCGAAAGGCGTCAAGCGCCAGGCTAGTAAAAGATAGCAGACGAGAACTTTTGGTCAAAGCTGTAACCAATTGAATACTTCGACATACTAAATCGACCACTCGGTGAAATAGACGGGTGAATCCGAGTCAAGAAATGTCTGAATGCAATGCACCCATCCCACCAAACTGGGATGGGAGGGTGAATTGAATAAACCTAACTGCAGGCTAAAAATCGGTGGCGGGACGCTGTAATGTCTAAACTTTATCCAGGGTAACTTTGGTAATCGCAAATGCCTGCTTTATTGATTGAGCTTCCTGGACCTGTCGGAAGGTGGGAATGGGCGACGCCAAAACTCTGAAGAAGCTCGACGTTTGAGGAAAATGCAAGCAGATTTTCTTGCAGCTATTAAACAGTCTCGAGGATGTCGCTAACTGAAAAAACTCGAGTTCACGAAAAACGCATGATAAATATTGGGCATGGCTCGGGAAATCCACAGTGCACGGTGTACACAATAACACTGGGTTCCATCTCTGCAATTTATTAGACTGTCGCGTGCTTCAGCTAAACGGCGTGCGTCCTGGGGGATAGAAAATACACAATAGCAAATTTACCAATATCGACGATCCGAAACATTTAATCCGAAATGCACTGAAACTTGAAAGGGAACTGGTAAATGATTAGGTACAGGGAAAAAAATCCGTTTTCGCGTTTGTCTAATATTGGGAGTTAAGGGTACGGAGAATAGGACGATTCGAAATGTAAAAATACCATCTTTGGATTAAACGATCTTAAGAGCCCCTAAATGGACACATCAAAACGCATAACTTAAAAAAAAAAATAACCGTTCTTTGGAGAACATCGATTTGTGGTAGTCATTTTAGAAAACGGTATCTTTTTGATCGGAATATTATTCCAATATACGTTTTCCCACCGGATATGCTTTTTGTGTGGAATATGCCCCCAGAGACGTTCTTCTTTCGTTTTCCGAAAAGGTGGTAGTGTACATACCCCAATAAAACGTCTCGAAAGTTATATCTCATTACTTCTTCCAGATAAATTGAAGATATATATCGTTAGCAGTAAAAACGCATATAAAATAGACAAAAATTTTCACTTCCTGTCCCAAATTCTTCTCAGCCAGGAAAAAAGAGATAACCCAAACAACTCCTTTACTGACTATACAACTGACGCCCTAAAGGCCAGCGGTAACAAAATGACAAACGATGCTATGATGTGCACAACATGATAATACACAGCGAAAATCCCTTTACATTCGCTAAACCTTCTCCATACAAAACAAATTTTTCATCAGAAATACTCTATTTTCACAGGCCGCAAACAAACAGTGCGGTAAATCGATTAAATATATACCCATAGAAACCTCCAAATAAGTTGTCCAGCTAAAATTTATTGCGGGATCAGTGACAAAACTTTTATCTATCTGGGGGCTTCACTTACGGTGAAACATGATGCAAACCGTGTAAACATAAGACATACCATATTACTGTATTGGGTTTGAGAAAAAGAATAATTCCCCTGCTTGTCATCAAATTCAGCTAAATGTAGTTTTCGATTTGAAGAAAAACCCAACCAATGCAATAAACGACATCGATATAAGCGACAACACAATTCTTAACCTCCCTCCCCCCCAACCGTCTTTTGCTAACGTAAGCTGCTACCCAATGGCAATGTCGTACCAGCAAACAATTTCAACCGACGTGCTTTCCCATTTTAATGTTCCACCGCCAAGCAAGTGACATTATCTAAACGGCAGCCAGTTCTTTTAATGACAATATACTAAATTCTTCCATGGCAACTGGGTAAAAAAACGTCCGTGGTTCGTTCGCTTTGGTTCCAAGCCTTTCCTTTGCAAACTGATTTATTCAATACTAAGCTAGGCACTGTGCTTCTTTTTTGGTCCATACAACCAAACAAATATGTACAACTTAGATTGGCGCCCCTTATTCTAACAGCTGAAGGAATGACGATACAAGGGGATAAATGTAAAAACCGGCCCTATGGTCATTCTATGAATACAAAATTTGCATCGGGTTTAAATGTACACAAAAAACTTTAGTTCCTTTTCCAGGTGCAATAACCTAAATGTTATTTCCAAAAGTAACGAATAAAACCGTATACTCCCCCAAGACAACTGAAGGTGGAGTAAGTTGAGAGTCTACTGATATGCAACAGCTATTCCCGATACAAATAACATTCGTGAAAAATCCATCCATACTCTGTTTACTATATGTTAACATTTTAACTGTACTTTTTAAACGAAGCTTTTTTTAAACAAGGGGAAGATCTACCTGTGAAATGACAATGTTAACAAGCCCTAGATAAGATCGGTCAATTTAACAAACAAGGTAAATGGTAAAAAAAAATTATGAAGCAAAGCCAGTGACGACCGACAAAACAAGAACTTTTACTACCATTTCAGGTAACGAAAAATCTTCAGCTGGTCACGTAACGACGTAAATATAAACAGAACATGCCGAGTTTACAAACCCGTGAAAAATAATGTCATAAATAATCTCACATAAATAATTCATGAAAATCTCTCAGTACATCTAATCTTCGCACGTATGAAGACTACGATGCATCGAAATACCTAATTTCTGGTCGAGCCTAAAATCAAAACAAATTTTTTATCACCATGAAGCTATTTCAGTTCTAATGTATTAGTTAAAATTATGCAGGATGAACCAGTAAACTTGGCCTAATTTCTTTATAGTCGAAAAGTCTAACAAAATCGCAAAAATTCCATTCACTGCCTTGTGCGAAGTTTAGGCTGCAAAAAGGATGCGAATTCGTGATTATTGGGAGTGCATACATGGCATTTAAACTACAAATGCTTATTTTCTTCATGAATTACATACGTAAGAAACCATCTATATGATCAGTGGTTGCAATTACAAGCAGTTTACAAGGCAAAAGTGATACACAATATCAAATGCTAAGCACAACTCTTGAAATGAAAAGATAAGACAATTAAAAATTCAAGAAATTTCATTCTATGACATTAGCTATGTAAGAGTTAGATCCAATTAAGTACTTCTACAAATGCAAATGCGACAATGTGAAAAATCTGGATTACGGTAAAAATGAGTAACAATGACAGCACCACTTCCCTATCCACTGAAACAAATTAAATACAAGTTAAATTTCAAAAATTAAAAGTCTTACAATAGATGTAATTGTGGTAGGCTTCAGTACACGAGAAATCGAATTTAGACATACCACATAAAGCACTTCTGCGAAGAAAGAAACCCAACGTATTTAAGCAAAAAGATAATACTGAAGTTTCGGAAGGGCATCAGCCCATCCTCTCTCAAAATCAAAGTTCAGTCTTGGATAGAGTCCTGGGGTAAAAGAGGTTCCTGTTCCGATAGCCAAAAATACTGATTAGTTTCCTTTTACCAAATTCTGTTAGTCAAAAAGCTTGAAACATAAAAGCAACAGGTGAAAACAGGATACAAAATGACAAGAAATTCAAACATCTTGCCACTGCGATGGGTGCAGTTTTCAAGTTAGGTTCCAGTGAATCCGTCTAAATATGATTACAAATATAAACGAAGATAGTACACAAATTTAAGAGCGATTTTGAAGTCTTTTCATAAGAATATTCGGGCCTCTTTATTTAGAAGTGTAAGGAAGGCTACCGATTCATCTAAGCAAGTAAACACCTACAAGCATGCCCTTGCTGGAAATAGTTGGAAAAACTAGGAACACTAAACCACGCATTTAAATTTGTATAGGTCCTTTAAAATAACCTATATAGGGAAAACAATTTTACATAAATTTCATATTGCACACTAGTGGCCAACTTGTTGTAATGTTGACCTTACCTGCTGTCTAGAGTTACACAATATACAATGATACCAAACTGCTTTTAGTATCGTTAAGGCGACCTTGATTTCCGACACTGGTTAAGAAGCCAGGCCATTCTGACCCCAAATTACAAGGACGAGTTAAACTCTCGTCTGAACTGTGGTCATCACTTATCCATGGCGCGGCCGATCTATTAGGTCGCAAAAATCTAGTCTTCTCATATAATCTAGTTTGTAGCTGACGATAAAACAGGAATTAAAAAAGCCAGTAAGGTCGGTGCAAATTTATCAAACCGTAATAAAGTTCGGTCAAAATGCACAAAGTACTTTAAAAGAAAATCTTCTTTTTTACAAATAACTATACAAGCATTTTTCTTCCTATCCTGGCCTTTTCGGTTTCTACTTCATTGGCTTTGTCGGTGTTTGCTAACGTAATATGGAGAAATCAATCCAGTTTGAACAGTTGTCCAAATCTTTAAGCAACCTTTTGTCTCTCTCTCTCTCTCTCTCTGATCTGACTCTACAATTCTCAACTGCGTGTAAACCGTCACACAGAATTGTGGAAGATCTCGCCCTCGAAAAAACTCTAAACACTAAATAGTCAAAATTACACATTCATTCTAAATCTACTTTTCCCAAACAATAGTTGCCCTATCAACTTATCCAAACAGTGAACACAAAATTATATAAAAATCATATAGTTCTGTATTTAATGTTTATACAATGATAACAAACTGCTTTTAATATCGTAAGACGACCTAGATTTTCAACATTGCTTAAAGGAGGCAGACCATCCTAACCCGAAAATGTACAAGGACGTGCCAAATACCTCATTTTTACACGACGTGTCTCTACATTATGCCAATGGTACTCGGTGCAGTTATAATTTGTATACCAACTTTGTTTTTTTTCAATATCGAAAGTTTTAAATCGCACTATCGTGCGCCTCTTTCCCTAGACCCTGTCGGTAAGGCTGCGTGTACTTATCTGCCCTAACCTTTGTTTAATACTCGTGAAAAGAGAAATGTCAGTCTAAACTCATCGCCCCCAAAATGTAACTGAAAACTGAAACAAGGGATCTTCTGGAGAACTTCAGGTCTAAAACACCCAAACCAAACCGTATCTTAGAACACGCCTGAAACCTTGTCATTTTTTCAATACCCGACACGTCCGACTTTTTCATATTTAAAACCCTTAAAAATAAGTAGACTAACAACATACGTAAAAACTACACTACTATTTAGAAAAACTCTATAATTCTTTTAATCAACTATAATCCTAATAATTAATTAATTAATAAAATCTAATCAATAACATGGCCTTATGTATGTGTGTGTGTGTGTTGTGTGTATGTATTTGAGATGGCATCCAAAACGTGACAATTGGTTATCCTCAAACATAAAGTTGGTCAGTGCTGACACTTGCCACAAGTGGTTTGTGAAAGCAATATGTTACTTGCGATTCACTACCTGCGGAAAGCAAGTCACAAATGTGGGGAATGTAATAAACCGCCATACCTGTAACCTTAAGTGGAACTGAAATAAAACAAACGACAATGAATATTTCCTGGTTTTCAAACCAAATAATTGGCTGTTCACATACATCAGGAAAGGGATACCCTGCAGGTGCTGCAATAACTACCAGCCTTGGGGTAAAAATGGTACTCTGATGAAGGCAGGCATGGAGCATACGCGAGCGCAAAAAAATTATATATATATATATAAAAAAACACCACACATACACACACACCCAAAAAAATAACAAGAAAAACCAAAAAAAAATAAAAAAAATAAAAAACAAAAAAACAAAAAACCCCAACCCCTTATCCCCCCCCCCAAAAAAAACCCCCAAAACCCGATGATTATTTCGTGCTTATTTTATGGTTTGGACAAATTATCTAAATTGAGCAACAATACTTGGTCATAAAGTAAAATGGTAACATCATTTGAATCGTTGCTTTCACATTACTTGTGCAGTTAACTAAAATTCTATTAAATAGGGTAAGTTTTAAGAAACTGATGCGAGAAAACGGGAGCTCTAGAAAATAAAATAGGGCTCCGCAACAGTATATTGCCGCCCCTTTTAATTAGAATTGGCCTAGTCTAGGGTCCTAATAAACTACACCAAAATCGATAACAAGACAAAAACAATAACAATAAACAGTGTGCACCAAAAATGGGCCACAAGCAACATATACAACAAAGCAATTAAATGTACATAACTGACAAGACATTACATATTAACAGCAACAAAATAAATAAGTTCAAAATTTAATAAATATAGTTTTCTGACATTCGATTGCCAAGAATTAAAAGGAAGGTGGCAATATGACGTCAGTAGAGCTCGACACACAAACTGGTCGGCTCTTCAAAATCAAAGATAAAAGTCGAAAAGAGACACTGTAAAAAGACAAAAAGCAGATAGTAAGGAAAGAGAAATTCACCCCCGATTGCGCGGGTTATTCTACAAAATACAGATACGATCATATCCCACCACCCCCGTCTTTCTTTGAAACCAAAGGTTAGGGAGACGGAGAGACCTACAAAGGCCAATACTGGAAAAAGAAAAAATTCAAAGGGTGTTACGTAGGTAAAAGCACAGTAATCTCCAGTGTTAAACCTATGTAACAGAAGTATAAAATAACGTTAAGAAAACAATTTGCGTAAAAAAAACCACATCACCACAAAACGCATTAGTTGATCTGACAGATGGACTGGGTCCAGAAAACGACCTCAACGACGGGAACTTTCAGTCTGGCAACACTTACGAATAATCCATGATACAAAATAAAGTTAAGCATAACTCAAATTGCATACTATTGTACAGAATGTAAAGTTCATTTATTCATTAGTGAAATCATTCCAAATATTATAATTAAAAACTTGTGGAGGCCAGTGGTGTGTGTTCTGTCCTATAGTAATACCACTGGGCCCAAAATACCTTTTAAAATACAATATTGTACCAAATAAACATAAAACGCTAACTGGTATCTGTATCACCGTAACGGTGAATAAACATCATTTTAAAATTTGGACAATTAACACTTATGTCCTATCACATACTATATATCATTGAATCGTTAGCTTGACGATCTGTCATTAATTTTCTGCCTTTCACTACCGGCGATATTTTTTAGTTACAAATTAACATCCCGGCTTATTCTGTACATCCTTCCACCATGACGCCAAAATCCATTTCGTTTAGATGCCATAGTGATCAGAAATTATCAATGTAACGGTTAATAAGTGCAGTAACCGATACTATTACTATAGTAAAATCGCGATCACATTTCCGGATTCGAATAAGAACTTCCAGGAAAAAACAGTAGCTTATTTGGTACAATGTTCTAACCGATATAACCTTACGACCCTGGTCAAAGAACTTGAAAACTACTGGGTGGATTTCTAGTATTTCAACACACCTTAATAAGAAACTCTAAACCACAATAAAACGTACCCAGTCTTAAACCCGATGTATAAACAATTTTATTTTCATAATTTAACTCCAACCCCCCGACCCAATTCCCGAACCCAAGTACAGTATAACCTAACGAAGACGCGAATGTGTGTCTTGCGATAATCATCATAAAAATCGTGTCAACCATAGCATACGTGTATGGTTTAACATTGTATTTTTCTCCCGGGACTCTTGTAAAAAAGGTAAACTCTTTCGTGTAATTTGTGAATCTCTACCTCAAGAAATACCGACCTCACAAGATCCTTTCCTGTCGTCATTAATATGAGGTTTGGGTACACAGACCAACAGATGAAGCCCTTGAGATTAACTAACTCGAAATTTTGCCCAACAACATTACTTCAGTTTTATGTGACAGAATTATTTCAATAAAGAATATTTGGGCGTTCGAAATAAAGTCTTCTAACTTGTCGAGTGTTCCGATGCTTCACAGGAGCTTGCAGACTTTGAGCCACTTCGAGAGCAGGCCGGGTCTACATGCACATCGAATTCTGGAATATCAAGCAGCCGCATATCTGTTCTTGGCGGGGAAAGATACGGCTCTTCCCATGGAGGGAGGGGCGCAACATCCTCTTTTTTGCTCAGTTTCGTCCTTTCTTTGTCTAAGCTACTCGATTTTTTAATTTTTCTCTCATGTTGAGGTCGATCGCGTGTGTTACTATTTAATGTTCCCTTTTCTTGCTTTACAAGAGCATCCGTCGGTTTTCGTCTACATTGTTTTCGTCTTCGTTTTCGTTGTGTTTGGTTTGGCTCCGTAACTGGCGACTCCCTGTTAGCAGAACTGGAGTTTTCTTCTTTTATTACTTGTTGCCATACTGCAGTTTTACGCAGTTCCTCGGACATTGAAAATGGGTGGTATGAACCATTTCGTACGTCCAAAAGCACGCTGTCTTCCTGCAATTGCAAAAAAAAAAAAAGGTAGGATGATTATCTCTTCATAAGTAAAACATTCCAATCTTGCAGTGAAATCCAATGATACCGTAGTAGTTTAAAGACTAGGGATTTACTATCTGGGCTAAGTAAACTTGATGACAAAAAAATAATTGCGCGCTTGGGTGAGAGAAGAAAGCAGCAACAAACAAACTACAAAGTGGGCAAATGACTACACATGCTGAACGCCAGAAAAGAAGGGTAATTCTAACAAAAAGAAAGCAACCTAGTTTACAACTGCCGAAAACTAATAGACACAGAAATATTATGGAAAGATGAACGTCTGCAAGAAGAAAAAGTGTCACGATACAGTGCTTATGCTAATATGCAAGGTACATCAAAAAGTCAAATCGTGTCTCCCAAAAATGCCGGATACCACGAATGACGCCCTGCCTTTGGGTGAGCGAAGCAAGACTAAAAAATAATCAAAGTCTTTCTTACCACCAACAATTGTCGCGTGCGCAGTTTTAATCCATTACAAATATCCGTTGATTCAAAAATTTAACTGACATGAGGCATGTACCAAGCAATCTAAGTTTCTGATCGTACAACAACAAAACTTCCAACAAATTTTAATCTAATGGTCTTTTAAGAATTGCAGGTAAAAATACCTCGTTCATCCAGTTATGACTGGTATTTCCTTTACAATCCGTACCATCTGCGCCTTCCTCTTCCACTACACCCTCATCAACACCAACAGCTTTGTTTCGTCTGAACCATACAGTTCGGGGAATTCTATCATCCAAAAACATCAGATCTCTCTCTGGAAATATATGTTCCACCAAACCTCTAACCAGAACAAGCGACATTGCCTAAATGAAAATAAAAATAAACAAATTAAACAAACGATGTAATACATCAAGAATTATGACATTACATAACAAATGCAGAGGAAAATGAAAATTGTCCCAGGTACCACTCGGCTTCTGGTCCTATTCAGTTGGTTTACATTTCTTATTCAGTACAATGCCGTGACTTTGTATGGAGGAGAAATAAGAGTTGAATGCGAGGGATGGAACAATGCAAGAACATAGAGGAGGATAAAATGTGGAAGATAGGAACAATTAGGAAGGAACAACATTTTTTAACGAGATTTCATCATAAGGGTGAAAGAGAAAGATTGCGAAATGGGTACCACCGGCCCAAATACATCCAAGCAACCAAAACATTAAATTAGATGCACGACTGGCAATGGTAGCAACTGATAACACCAGATACTGTGCTGCCCAACACCTCCAAGTTTTGACAGAGTTGAGTTGGAAACTAAAAGGTTGGGGGGATGGGGGATGGGGGTCGAATGAGAAAAAAGCAATAGGCTGAATACTCTACCCATTAAAATTATATTTCTAACCGGTCTCGTTAATGCGAAAGAACTATATGCAAGCAATATTTAAGAGATAAGCGGAATAATTAGGCTCCTTATCAACGGTAGTTTAGGAATAAATGTATCACCATCATTAAAGTGAGCATGAGCACGGTCATGAGCCCGTAATGTATTATATGTCATTCGGGACCCTAATCATAACGAACTTTAAGTTAACTGGGGCAAATGCCTCTCTGTGAATAGGCGTTGACACTTTTTGAGCACATTTTTGTTAAAAGGGATAATGCAGTAAACATCCCATTGTTTCAATCAAAATGTCAATGAGGAAAACTGTTCTGTATTAAAGTAAACCAAGTTACCTATAGATAGTAAACACATATATGCACTGGTAAAAAATAGGTCTTACATAGATCGCCTATCCATTTTCGCTTTCACATCCGTGCCCTTTAAAAAATGGGACTGTATTAAAAACATCTTTCTAAAACCAGTTCCACACTCCCTACTTTCACCCTTGACCAAAATATAATTGAAATATTTACAATGAGGCGACTGCGTATTTTGGAGCTAAAGTGGTCCTCAGTTGGCATCATACACGATACTCCTGGTCTACGTAATAAGTTAAAATTGCATCCAAATTGTAAATCACCTAGTTAAAAACAGCAATCTTCTTTACTCCACCAAAAATCGCTTATTTTTCCCCTTTCAAATTTGTCAAGTGAACAAGAGCGGTGGAGTCATTCAGTAAACCAGTGCAGCACAGCGGCTCATGCTATGGTCTAAATACATTGTGATTTTATCCTGATCTTTGTTGATGGGGCGTTTTGATACACGTTTCAATCTTTTGTCTGGACGAATGGGTATTTCAGGTCCTTGTGTGCAATAAAAAACAACGGTGTGAATCAAAAATGTGCATCTATGATGTAATTGATAGTCTGAAACAGGCTTAACTTACCAAGAACGGGAAAATAATCGCAGCATACGTTGCTCTTACCGCCCATAAAACAATTAAGCAGGACAGCTGAATAACTGTGAAAATATGAACACTGAGTGTTGGCACTTGCCGCAGGTAGATTAAATCCGGCTGCGTCTCTGTCGGCATAAGCATGACTTTAATTCGTTCAACAAACTGAAATATGAAAAAAAAACCAAACNGTTACTCCACCAAAAATCGCTTATTTGTCCCCTTTTAAATTTGTCAAGTGAACAAGAGCGGTGGAGTCATTCAGTAAACCAGTGCAGCACAGCGGCTCATGCTATGGTCTAAATACATTGTGATTTTATCCTGATCTTTGTTGATGGGGCCTTTTGATACACGTTTCAATCTTTTGTCTGGACGAATGGGTATTTCAGGTCCTTGTGTGCAATAAAAAACAACGGTGTGAATCAAAAATGTGCATCTATGATGTAATTGATAGTCTGAAACAGGCTTAACTTACCAAGAACGGGAAAATAATCGCAGCATACGTTGCTCTTACCGCCCATAAAACAATTAAGCAGGACAGCTGAATAACTGTGAAAATATGAACACTGAGTGTTGGCACTTGCCGCAGGTAGATTAAATCCGGCTGCGTCTCTGTCGGCATAAGCATGACTTTAATTCGTTCAACAAACTGAAATATGAAAAAAAAACCAAACCATGTTCATTTAAAACCATTTCATTATTACTTGACGCTAAAAGGAATAGGAACTTGCACTTCTGGTTAATTCCCTCCTGCAGTTTCTCTTATCAGATTGGGGATACTACTTAAACTTATCACACGGCAACCATTCCCTCTTTCGTTTTTCTCTATGGTGTCGCCTTTATTTACTCACCGTTATAACTATTATCCTCTGTATGGCTAGCCATCTGGATTCTTACCCAAAAGTATTTAGAAAATGGTCTTGTTTACCAACTAGCCCAATAATTCAGCACAAAACGAGTGTGTCGACGCATGCGAATACAGATGGAAATAAATACGCACACATGTGTGCATTTACGTTATGTCAATCTAAGCGTGAAAAGATGTAAATTAATCAGGCATTTCGCCACACTTTAGCATACATCGTCTGTGAATAGCTGTTTACCACCCAAGCCAAACGAATACAAACGCATGTATGTATGTATGTATGTATGTATGTATGTATGTATGTATGTATGTATGTATGTATGTATGTATGTATGTATGTATGTATGTATGTATGTATGTATGTATGTATGTATGTTGTATGTNAACGAGTGTGTCGACGCATGCGAATACAGATGAAAATAAATACGCACACATGTGTGCATTTACGTTATGTCAATCTAAGCGTGAAAAGATGTAAATTAATCAGGCATTTCGCCACACTTTAGCATACATCGTCTGTGAATAGCTGTTTACCACCCAAGCCAAACGAATACAAACGCATGTATGTATGTATGTATGTATGTATGTATGTATGTATGTATGTATGTATGTATGTATGTATGTATGTATGTATGTATGTATGTATGTATGTATGTATGTATGTATGTATGTATGTATGTACTATGTAGGTCTGCTGCAGTACTGAAAAGTCAACTAAGGGGCCTTCTCTGTGACGATGAAGCAATCAATGTGTGTGTAGATGTCCGTTATGGGTTGAGTTTGGCGAGGTTTTGAAAAAAAACAAAAAAAAACCCCCAAAAAACCCCAAACGGAAAGTTATGTTAATTCTTGCAGTGCAATCACAGTATCCACAGCAAATTCCGTAAGACTAATGAATTTACTTTGAAAATACTAGTTTTAAAATTAATATCAAACATCTTTTCTAAGAATCATATTTCGAAATTCTATTTCGATGAGTACAGTTAAATGCTGATACGTTCTTCCAGGAGATTTTCCTCTTTTTCGGAAGATTTACCTGGTCGTGTGCCGTATGCAGTTCTATTTGCGTCCACTTTCGCTTGGCTCTAATTTATTCTTGATGTTGCATTGTGGTTAACGACATCCTTTCACGCACGAATTCCATTTTTATAAGGTCCCTTAAATGACTGCTGCAGTGGTCGTCGTCGTCGTCGTCGTAATAATAATAGTAATAGTAATAGTAGTAATAGTAATAGTAGTAGTAGCAGTAGTAGTAGTAGTAGTAGTAGTAGTAGTAGTAGTAGTAGTAGTAGTAGTAGTAGTAGTAGTAGTAGTAGTAGTAGTAGTAGTAGTAGTAGTAGTGGTAGTATTAATAGTAGTGGCAGTGGCAGTAGTTGTTGTTTTTGATGACTTTTAATGGTTATCATGCAAAGATTGGTTGCCTCACTCAAAGTATCATATCCTGGTGGAGCCTTTTAAAAACCAAATTGCTAACATATTGATTACCAGAAACGCTACATTGTATGACTGAAAATAAAAGTCAGATTTACACTTCTTAATGGTAGGCACTGTGTTTTAGTTTCTTGCAGTGTGGTGTGGTACAGTGCAAAACAGAACTGGGGCTGTCAGTGCGCTCCGAGACTCCTAAAGAAACTAAAATCAACTACCAAATAACAAATTAACAAAGTGACGGCGTAATTCCAGACGTTGCTTGGCAGTGGAGTTTTCAAAATATCAGAGTTGCTTTACTCACAGACGAGTATTTAAATTCATTATTATCATCAATAAAAAATCAACCATTGCTTACCTGGGCGTTGTGTAACATCCGCAAGGCAGAATATATAAGAATACCATATAGGACTGGCACGGGAACATGCTAAGGAGAAAGAATAAAATCAGAATAAGCAAGCAGGTCAAAATGTAGCATTGTGAGGCGAATTTTCCCAGGTGTGTAGGTTAACTACGAAAGGAAATACAGTTGCTTTAGCAGCTTTAACAGCATATTCAAGCCAAATGTTAAATTCTTTTTCAAAATAACAAGGCAGTTGTTATTTAACCGTCCGACGGCCGGACATCTCGAATCCTATTCTACCGTCAGTGACGAACGATGGCCATTTTGTACCGGATGTTGTCTGGCAGAATACTGGAAACCCTATTATTCCTAAAGCCTTAACCCTAACCCTAATGTTGTGGCTTGAACAGAACCGCGTCACGTGCCTTGAACAGATCGACCAATGGAATTGTACTTCCTTTAAGACAGAAGAAAAGGTTTCGGTTTAGAGGGCAGTCGGACGGCTAAATAGACACTTCGAAATAACGATGGTACTACGAGCTATTTGACCAGAGTACATCTTTCAAGCATCACAAAATCAAACCCAATACCTTTATCCTTAACGGTAAGTTGTGAGCTTCGACCATTATCCAACTTTTACCATGCAGTCCTTCACAGTCTTTTGTACTGTGCCTTTGCCATTTCCACCAAATTTCGGACTACAATAGACCTGTTACCTACTGTATCTTATCAACTGCTATTCCTTTTAGAGTTTTTTCATCCGAGGCTACATAAAACATAACTCCCTGTCACTTATACTTACGCACCAGCATAACCTTTGCTGAACCCAAGAAAATCTTATTTATTTGTTTGTTTGTTTATTTATTTATTAAATTATTTCATTTATCTGGTGTCAATCTTTAAACGACATAACATTACTTTAACAAAAACAAGGTGGTAACTACGGTGGTAATATAATATAATATAATATATAAAATAATACAATGTAATATAATATATATACTACAAGCTTAGTCTTCCCTGATGGAACAAGACCTGTGAAGGTCGTCTTTTAAACCAGACGCTGGCCACGCTCAACCTAAAGTTTCATAAATTTTCAACATTTGTGAATAGCAATAAGACTAAGCCCTAAATAAACTTAAACTCTTCGTAAAAACCACTGCAACAACAACAAACCTTTAACACAGGCATGAGGACTGGGGTAAGTCCAACAAGAACTACTGCTACCAGTGAAGTAATCCTCTGCTCTCTGATAAACAAAACGATAATGAAATATAGTATTTCTAAACATTACAAGAAAAATTTACTTACAATTTTACAACTACTACCTATTTCAACTCTACTACTACTACTACTACTTCTATACTACAACCACTATTACTACAATGACTATTACTACTACTAATAGAAATACTACTATTATTACTATAAGAACCTTTATCATTATTCTCACTACTATTATTACTACTAATACTACTACTAATAATACAACCACTACTATTCCCATTACTACTATCATTACAAGCATTATTTCTTCTTCTACTACTACTACCACCACCACTACCACTACTACCACTACCACTACTACTACCACTACTACCACCACTACTATTACTACTACCACTACTACCACCACTACTATTACTACTACTATTACTACTACTATTACTACTACTATTACTACTAACAATACTACTACTACAACCACTATCACTATCATTCTCACTACTACTATTAATACTCCTATGAATACTACTGCTACTACATGTACTACCAGGGATCTCTTTCAAATGAAGGCAAATATAGATCAGTAAGTGTTACCCCAGATAAACTACAGTCAAATGACTTCTGGTGGAGAATTTTTTTTTTGGGGGGGGGAGAGATAAAGTAGAACTGTGGAGCTATGTGGATAATCATCTCCCTTCCAAAATTGCGGATAATGTCAAAAGGCACGTCCCCTGTCGTTGATCTTAGGGAATGTTCAAGCAGCATACAGCTTGAAGAAAAATTGTATTGCCATTAATCATCTCCTGTTCATGGACGATTTGAAAGTCTTCAGAAAGAATGAGATGGGGCATGACTGGGGAATACTGTTAGAAGATTTAGTCAAGACATTTGTATGGCATTTGGGATCAGTAAATATGGGGTTCTTGTCACGAAAGGAGTGTGGCTCTCTTGCGCTGAAGGGAATAAAATTCCATCAGAGGCGGTAGTTAAGGAGATTGACATAGAAGCAGGGTATAAGTAATTGGGAGTTCTCGAAGGAGACTCAATTAAAGGTGACATTGTAAAAGAAAACATCAAATCCGAATATTTGAAGACTGAGAAACCTAAGTAAATCTGACCAAGAACAGTGGAAATACAATAACGGCTATTAACTCTAGAGCGTTCTCCCGTATTAGGTATTCAGCAGGTACAATACGCTGGAATATGGAAAAAATGAAAGCGCTTGACAGGAGAAAAAAAGAAGAAAGGTACAACTTATGGTATCTTTCATTGCAAAGGGGATATTGGTAGATTATACCCGAAGCGCTCTAACGGAGACAGGGAATTCGTGTGGAGGACTGTCTGAAACTGAAGAGATTATGCTTGAAGCAATACTCAGCGAAGAGACAACTGGTCAGAGGAAGCCAAAACGGTAGATCCTTGAGGAACGTCAGCATAGCCTTCTTCAGAAGAACTTCCATAGTGTTCTTTAAAGCTAAATATAGCCCGCCAAAGAGAGGGCTATATGAACTAAATCAGTTCAATTCTCTATAGATAAAACACCTAACAGCCCGCTTTTTAGAGTTTGTGGCAAATGGGATCAAACTATTTCTCATACTGTCTTAGAGTGCAATGTTCTTTCCCAAAATCATTATAAAACTTGGGAGGCATGATGTCATTGCTAGAGTACTATCCAAAATTATCAATTTACCACAAAGTGAACTGTGGTACGAGCACCGGCCGGAACGATGGTTGAAAATCGTGAGGTTAAATTGCTATGGAACTTCATTATGCAGACGGGCAAAGCGGTAGAACACACGAACTGATATTTTGATTCTGCACAAGAAGAATAAATCTTGTTTAATTATTCACGTCACGTGTCCCTTTGACACGAGAATTGAGAAAAGAGGAGTACTCGAGATCAAGAGGTACAATGACTTGAAGTTTGAGGTCAGTAGGATCTGGAAACGCAGTAGGATTAAAATCATCCCGATAGTAACTGGAGCACTCGGAACGACAAATACGAATTTCGTTGACTATCTTAACACCATCAGTCCAAAATATTCACTTTGGTACCACACGGGTGGCGTGCCCATTGAGAACAGCGAGGATTCTTAGTTATTTATTAAACATCTTGAGGTCCGAGGTAGTAAGTTATTGTTTCGTCAATTTTGACGTCTACCATCTAAGAGTTGTGATATTCAGAAATAATAATTATTATTATCATTATACTATATCACCAACTATAACAGTAATGAAGAAATGTGGTTTCGACTGCGCAGAATCTTATTCTATACATAGCAATAGTAGTAGCCTTTTCAGGAAAAATTTGGGGGGGGGGGGGACGCTGGTTCCACGAGGAAAACGGAACAACATCCTTAAGCCCTATTTTTTGTACTACAACAAAAGTAGAGCGTGACCAATGAAAAACTTCATAAAACTCGAATCATGGGGGAAATTATTGAGAAATAAAAAATTTAAAAAAAAATAATTTTAAAAAATCGCAGCTTGTGATGTTATTTTAGATTATTGTAACCACGTAAAGGATCAGCCCCAGAATATCATTCCCTGCGCACTAAAAATACTCTGCAGTCTAATCAGGTCTTTCCAAATAATAAAACCCCTGGGCACTATCAATGATAACAGATGAACCTCGCATGTTTACTTTTAAAAAAGCATAAAAATATGCACACTTGATAGCAATGTTGCATCCTAGAAATGACGTTTCTGTTTATGTGAAAAGGAAACATGAGTGGAAAAAGACTCACAAGTTGCAATGAGTGTGTAATACCAGAGGAGGAGCATTAGCGGCGGCAGGAACTCGTGAACACCTGACAATTGAGGGGGTCATGTGCCCGAAAGAATTGTAAAAACAAAAAAGCAGAAAGAATTTGGGGAGGGGGTAAGATCGCACTGTCAGCATGTTCGAGAAAAGGGTAATGTGGACTGGGCAAGTGCTGTCAGTGCCCGAGGAATAGGAATATTTAAAGGACGCGCACAAGTATTAGAATGAATTTCCCAAGAGAGCAGGCTGTGCGAACTAAGTGCATCAACTTTGTGGAAAACGTGCCCAAAAAGACGACGATACCATGGTACATGCAACCCTAACTATTTTCAAAGGCTGGACTGTTAAGTGCTGGGCAGTGGTAAGAAGACAGCCTGGAATTTGTTGTTCAATACAAGTTCGAAATCCCTGGGGAGTATAAACATCCAATGTGATCTAATTATTAAATCCGTGAGACCAAATCTAGCGTTTATTGACAGAAAGAGGTTGAGATCTTAATCATGGCTATACCTAGAGATACGAGGACGAGGGTCTAAGAACTTCAACTGCAAAATTTTTAAAAAAAGTACTAGCATAAGAGGAAAGACGATTTGAAGGCCTCAAGCACAATAGTAACGATACTCTCGAGTTAATTGGAGCAATGGGTACAGTTTCTACTGGGTTCCAGGAACACATAAAAAATCCTGACAATACTATCAAATAATCCGAAAAACAGCTTTGGTGGCTACTGTGTGTACTCTTAAAAAGGTGATATTTAGTAACACATTATGTAGGTAATTGGCTTGGTGATTTCTGGCGTAGAAGTCTTAAACAGCAGGGACGAACCCCTCTCTGACGGCATCGCGTCTCCCTGCAATAACTAGACCCCTGGGAATGACAAGCAAGTGTTGTTACAATTCCTTTACAGAAAACATCCCAGAAAAATGGTTCTTGGTACAAATCCGTTATTAAAACCATAGTACACATCTTTTGAAATTAAACCGATAGGAATAAAAACACATTATCACAAACAATTTTTGGCCTTAAGCAATGCCTTATGACTACGCAAAGAATTGTATTAAAAGTTGCACTGTGGCACTTTTATGTCATCACAACAATACATTAAAACCTTCCGTTTTTCAAATTTAGTGCAATGTGTCTTACTGTGCTGCACAGGGTAACAATAACACCTCGTTTCAACCTGTGGACATCATAGTACTCGCGTCAACACCATTCCCTTGGGTACCCTGTGTGGCATTTTCAACTTTCAATTATCGTGGTGCAAGACCCAATGGCTATAAAAGTATATATTACATAAGTTTATGAATGCATGCATAAAACATAATGTTAAAAAAGCAGTATCTCTCCTACCTAACCAACATACCAAAGAGTACTAGTGTTTGGTCAATAATTCAACGAAAGATGTACTTGTACGACAAACCCCACTCTTTTGTTAACTTTAGCTACGTAGCTTAAAGTGGGCTGAAAAAAACCCCTTCCTGTTTGGAAGGCGCGAAATAACAACAGAGAAAACCACTATTGAGTCTGGTTTAAACTATAAGCCTGTTTAATATGAGCAACAGAAACATATTCTGGTTGTCGCCTTACCGAACTCCTTTAAACCGCAGACGTGCATGTTCCGAACTATCCATATATAAGCTCTGGATATGATTTGACGTCACAAAAATCGATCCGGTCAAAAACGGCAATCCCAGCAGTGACTGTACAGCAACTCCAATGGCAATTATAAGCAAATCCAGATGAAAACCATACGGTTTCTTTAAAAAAACACAAAAGGTTACCAATAAATTAGGTTAAGAGTTTTAAACAAATTCCTTTTCAAATGCGATACCGATTCTTAATAGGTATGGCAAAACACGCTTAGATGTTCTATTCTTTGGGTTTTGACAAGAAAATGCCTACATAATAATTCATTCTTGTGTGCTTAGATCTCATGAAAAATATATAAATCTCTCAGGTCTGTTTGCCGTCCTAAATGGTGATGTGACATTATCAAGTTATATTTAAAATGATTGCATTATTGGTTATGTACTACAAGGCAATAGTCTGCTCGTGAAACTAAGAAGAAAAATTAAACTTTGCAAAATATTGACCATACCATACGGGTTAAATGTTGCCCTAGCCTGCGAAAAGTATGGGCTAAACATAACGCTATAATGTAACAACCATTTCTAAATGGGGAATCACCAAAATTCTTTAAATACAACTACGCTTAGAAGGAAACAAAAGGAATAATTCTCACCAGCAATTTGTTTTCCCTTTTGTTGGCAAATAAACCAGTTAACTGCTGTTCCAAAAATAGGACCATTGTAAGAGGGATGGCAGGAATAAATGCTAAAACAATTATCCATCCTGTGCTGTTTCCCAGGGCTGGTACCAGCCACGACGTCCTTTGCGATGACGAAAGGTGGTAGGAAAGTGGAGATGCAACGTATGGAATGTTAACGTCATAGCAATGAGCAAACACGCTCATAATTACTACTGTTATCAAGGTAGCGAAGTCGCCCACTATGTAACGGAACTGAAATAAAGGAAGCATACTAGTCAATATAATCTGTATGGAACAACGAAGTGGAATATTTATAGTTGGTTTACTATACAAAATTGCTATGAATAACTAAATCCTAAGAAATTTTAACCAGGTACCCCTAAGACTGAAGCAGGAAAATATTTCCGCCTTTCTGCTGGAACATCGCATCGTCAGCCGCCCGGGAAAAAGCGCTGGAAGTGCACCAAGGAAGCAATAAATGCATTACTGATATCAGGTCTTTATTCCCAATTGGTCAAGCCTATCAATTTAGCACAATAGGCTTGATTTCATTGATCTATCTAAAACTTCCCCTGGTATAATCAGGATAAAAAACACCTTGTACTTAAAATAACGGTTGATAGATTGACACCAAATTTCACTAAGCTTATCCGTTTAAAAATCAAAACCTACAAATAATTATCATTTTCGCTGTGACAAGTTACCATGGTTAACAAAATAGCAGTTCAAGTAATAGAACATATAATTTACTTACATGTCTTGGGAAAAATCCTGTAATCCGGAAAGAGGCAAGAAATAGGACCAGTGTAAGTGTACTGAGAGTCAAGAGAACAGAAAAGAAATAAACGTTATCACTGCATCCGGTCCCACTGAGGTACCCTCCGCTTGCTAAACATTCGCGAAACTGTACATCAAGTCCTTCAGTTATAACTTTATACAAGTTGGACTCATTTCCAAATGTAGCAGTGTGCATACCTGTGACGTTCGCAGTAAGGTTCATGGGAATTTTTTTGTCCCGGAGGCACTGACAAGATTCATTTTGGAAATAGCCCGATATGACTGGATACTTTTCTTGTAACCCATACAAATTATGAAACCCCTCGTACATTAGGGTGACACTAACAAGAACTAAAAATGTTTCCAAGGCGAATCGAGTAAAGAATCTAATAAGAATGGACACGTCAAATGCCACGAACACCCCCAATAGTAGCGCTGTCCATAGTCCAATCCACATACGAAACGGTAAGTAGTCCAATGATGTAAAATCGCATACTTTGAAGAGGAGTTTTTCATATACTATGGATGGAAGCGTAATACTAATGAGAACCAATGGCTGCCCACTAAAAATTGAAAACAAAGATCCGACGATAACAATGGCCAATGTCTGCTCTCTTTCACCCTAAAATGTATAAAGAAAACATTTGTGAGTCTCGGTACTATGTAGAGATTAGTTATTAGTAAAAGAAGAATGTAACAAGTCGAATTGTATAATATTTCTAGGTACACATTCTAACTCGACATATTTTATTGGGTACTGTAGCTCTACTGGTGAAAACCTCGACTCCGCTGCGAAAAAGGAAGTTTCATATCAATCTGTTGTACCCAGATGTTCTATCGAGGGTGGGAGTAAGATTGTTTATACAGAAAAGAAATTACTAGGGTAAACTGGGATGGCTGGGCAAGTGTGATTAGCCTGCTTGCCTTCCACTCATACAGCACAAGGTAAATTTCATCTACCAAGTCAGCCTGTTTACCGTGACAAGTTTTCTCCAGGTTAAATGCTCTTATTGCTGTTTGATACCTTTGTTACATCAATTCAATTTTAAAACGTTTGCCATTCTGTTTCCCTTAAAAAACGATATCGAACTGGATATTACAAAAACTAAATTTTACACTAAGTTGTACTCTTTTCTGAACTTACTCTTACACAGATGGGTAAAAAACAATGGGAAAAAGCGTTTACGCTTAAATATTTCAGTCGAATTGCACGTCAGCCCATTTACATCACGTAGACTCTACATATTGCTTGTCATTATAAATGACACATGAAAATGACACCAAATGTCCAAACCTAAAGATGAGGTTCCTTGGACAGGTTGGTATGATATTATATTTCACATCATCAAAAAAAAATTTTGTTAGATGTTGATGTCAATTTGTTTTCTCTGGTCTCACATGAAACCATCCGTACAACATTTACGAAATTACATCAAGCTATAAAGATTAGTTGTTCAAAAGAGATCCTTAATACCCTTGTGTTGTGGAGAGAAAATGACACAAAATTCAAAATTTCATGGTACGAGCTTCGTCACATCAAACAACAGGATACTGTACAAAACATAAAAACATGAGACAAACAACCTTGTCAAACCTTTACTTCCATGAACCATATATGACGTCAACCTGGTGTTAACCAAAAAAGCCGAGGTAATCCCTCTGCAGTTCGCAGCAGCACGCTGATCTATATTGCTATATTTTAAACATTTTCTGCGCCTCAATTTAACTGAATTTTTACACTTCCATCAGTATTATATTAACCAATCAACATGTTGTTGTCCCTGAGTGTTTCTGTTGTTTATTAATTCTTTGGCGCGACGGAGGACTTGTACTAATAAGAATGGAAATTTACATCCAACGTGACTCACCAGATTATTTCCGCTGGCTGCCTTTAAGCATTGCCCAAGAGAAATGAGAACAGCCAAATACAGGAAATACATGAAAAATATTGAACCAACACACTGAATATGAAAGGCGTCACGGATATCCTTCTGGCGTTCTCTCCACTTGGAGAAGTCCAGTTCCAATCCTCCAAATGCGCTGAAATTCACAAAACAAAACCATAAATGATACTGTATTTAATAACTTTAAATTGCAAAAGTTGAAAAAGAGCAGGCTTTAACTGCCTGTTACCTGTGGGTGGAGGTGGGTGGGGAGGGAGGGAGGGGAGGGAGAAAGAGAGAGAAATAGAGAGAAAGAGAAAGAGAAAGAGAAAGAGA
>RDPX01000087.1:2167075-2177193 GCA_003991215.1 Morbakka virulenta | reverse complement strand
TTCTGGTGCATCGCATTTTAGGGAATGGCAATGTCAACATAAACACTCGACTGTTTACTTATAAAACTAACTACAGTGGAACTCTGGTGCAACGAATTTTATGGGATGGCAATGTCAACATAAACACTCGACTGTTTACTGATAAAACTAACTACAGTGGAACTCTGGTGCAACGCATTTTATGGGATGGCAATATCAACATAAACACTCGACTGTTTACTGATAAAACTAACTACAGTGGAACTCTGGTGCAACGAATTTTATGAGAGTTTCTTCTGAATTCGCTGCTGATCGAATATACAAAAAGTATATTCTATCTACAACGTAGCGTGTACGTTTGCACAGTTAACATCCACACCAAAGCAAAGTTAGCCTTTCTTTAAAGGCTCCAGTAAAGTGAAAATGAATGTTTCAAGTTATTTCTCGGAAATGGAAGTTAAAAACTAAACAGCGGTTTCGTTTTTAACAAAAGTTTCATACACCATCTCCAAAACTAAGGTATTTGAGATACACTTTCAAGTACAAAAACCCCAACAAAAAAATGTTTCGACTACAATTGCATTAGATTCAATATCAATATTCTCGCGTCGACCCGTCCAATACGAAGGAAGAGACCATCTATTGCCTTGATGTGTTCTCCATTAGACCTGGATTAGCTCGTATCAAATCCATGTTTAGATAGGTATGTAAAATTGTGCGCGTAAAAACATATTTGCACAGTCGTGCATGTTCGTCCATTTAATTAACATGCTGCTACCAACAGTTGCCCTCCAGCTTTATGACATGCACACGAAGTGGGAAGCCCCTTCCAAATTCCTGCACAATCAGGATCAACTGAAACTTCATGAAACTTCATGCCCCTGTCGATAGCTCAACCGCAGAGGAAGAAAAGTAGAGTATAGTTTGGAGATACTGATGGGTGTTTGTAAACCACTGCCAGTTTTGTTAAAAGTCTGACATTTTCAGTAACTTCATTTGTTACCAAATAACTCGCCTCACAAGATTAACATTAGTATGGGGCGTTTAACGACGTCAAACGCTTTGACTGAAATGACATATACAATTCAGATGTCAATGCTCTCAGAAGAAATTTTTCTCTCTGTCTTAACTGGAAAACTTGATCTATGCTAGGGAGTTCATGCTGGTTGACTACTTGGCTTACCGGGATGAACAAATTCATAATGTTCAAGCTGCGGTTGACGAGGATGATGTTCATAATTTTTCGGACGAAAATTATATTTGCATTCTTTTTTAAAGGGTTTACTTTACCATGGTTTCGGTCTTCGTGATAGTTGCAAGCTAGAAATGTCTCCTTAAGAGCACTGCAAATTGTGAAAGGAGTACACCACGGCCGTCTTTCACCAATTCGGGTAACATCGGGCTATTGTTTTTCAATTTGCCAGCAGCTGTTTCATTGGACGAAAAGAGCTTTTGAAAACAAGTTTGTGATGCCGAATATGTTATTAAATACTTGATATCATATTATTTACCCTATAAAATATGCATCCTCTCAAGGTAAACATGCTCAAGACTCGTTCACTTTTCTTGAAGAACAACCTTTGCTGTGTTACGTTTTATTCAATAGGTCCACAGAAAAAGTGCAGCAATGGCTGGTGAACGCAACATTTTAATGCTTCACTATTGCAAACCTCTTTTTCATGTTTGTCAAGGTTTAGTAGGAGACGGAAGAAGGAAATCCCCAATGTGTTCATCAATTTTAGAAAAATTTTAGATAGTATATAATAACTGGATCTAATTAAGTACCTGCTCCAGAAATTCGTCAATTCCTGCAATAAGATCATCTCTTGACTTGGCTTTGTAGGCCACATCATGAAAAATCTACGAGATGAATAAAGAAAACATGTACCAACTTCAATGGCATTGTAAGAACCACCAAAATTATAAATATCGAGTAAACAGATAAGTTTAGGGTCCTCTTTATCCAATATAAGAAAGAAAAACACACTATTATAAGAAGAGATAATCCAATTCGGGAAAACATGTCGACTGTCGGCAATGATGCTACATATTTTCAGGAAATAATGATATTAATACGTTTCATAACCTACAAAAAAATCGTTAACAATTAACCGTCCAGCAAGGCTTATCTCCACAACATATAAAACCTTAACACAACTATGGGAGCTTTTGGAGAGTCGATAGTCTAAGAGGGTCAAGGAGCTTTTGGAGAATGGATAGTCTAAGAGGGTCAAGGAGCTTTTGGAGAATGGATAGTCTAAGAGGGTCAAGGAGCTTTTAGCGGGTCAAAGAGCTTTTGCGCATTTGGAGAGACGATAGTCAAAAAGGGGTGAATGGCAGGATCATCGTTTTAAACATTAAAAAAATTAAATATTGCATAAAGGATGAACGTTCAAGTCTTTAAAAAATTCATCTGCGTATCATAGGCACGTGCTAATTCTACCTCAAATTTTTAAACTAGGTATTTAAAATAAAATACCTCGTCTGCCATAAGTGTTGAAATGGCTCTTCCAACTTCCCGATAGCGCCCTGGATTGCATGATGGTCCCATCATGACAAAAAGAAAACGAGTAGGGATAGGAACTTCTGTGAGATCACCAAGAATAGACGATGTCTGCAGACGGATAAACACTGTGATTGGTTTTTCCAAAAAGTCAACTTCTCCAACCAGAACATTAGATGCTTCTGCATTTGCAGGTAACTTCTTCATGAATCCTTGTACCTGACAAAAAAGGATGGTACAGTTGAATTGCACAGGACCAAAATATAATTAACAATACAATAAAATGTACATAATTACATGCAGCATTAAAGAGTTTGCTGCTTTTAAGAATAGGCCGGTTAAAGAGTAGGCCGCTTTAAAAGTAGGCTAGTACAGGCCTATCTTCTCCCCTAACTCCCACATTGACCCCCTTACAAAAAGCACAAGGGAACAGGGGAAAGTCAATATATAACAAAGAAACCTTGATAAATTTATCCCCTAAACTCCCGTCGGCATCCTAATTTTACCAAATAAATGAAAACGTGATTTATTAATGATAACACTAGCCCTGTTGTTCAAAAAACTTATTTCTCTACAATACTTTAAAACAGGATTGTGCCAAACACCTATTCCGAACATAAAATTTCAATAGTCAACAAGTAGCAAACGGAAAAAAATTTATAACCCTAAGCAGTGCTTAAGAGGAGCATTACCTTGTCTGAGTACTCATCTTGGTCGTTAGTATCCTGCCGTTGATAAACAAGATGACCCTGTACTGAATCGTTACGAGCTATTGGTGGTGGATGCGTTGTTTGTGGTAAACTGAATTGCCTTGGTAGTTTGCCACTCTAAAAAAAATATTTCAAGTTGTTGTATACAAAGTTTATTTATTTACTTACTCTAACCAAAAAAATTCAGCTACATTTGGTTAATATTATCGTTTTAGTAAAAGACTGCGATGCCAATCTTTACTTGCCAACTGTAGCAACAATTCAAATTATGACAATCCTGGGTATTACAATATGTCAAAAAGGTACCAGGAAGCCCAACTAACTTGCATACTGATTGAAATCCCACTTGCTATTCGAATATTACTTTAGTTATGTTTGACTATTCCAAAAAATTAACTAATTCTAAATGTAGAACTAGTTGTTTTATTCAATGTAAAAAATAATTCTTTCTGACGCTATTTTTTGTTTAAGGAAAGATTTGTCGTCTGACATTGAAGAGGAGATCAGCAGATCACACTCGAATAAAAACTAGATCACACTCGAATAAGAACTGGATCACACTCGAATAAAAACTGGATCACACTCGAATAAAAACTGGATCACACTCCAATAAAAACTGGATCACACTCCAATAAAAACTGGATCACACTCCAATAAAAACTGGATCACACTCGAATAAAAATGGATCACACTCGAATAAAAACTGGATCACACTCCAATAAAAACTAGATCACACTCCAATAAAAACTTGATTACACTCCAATAAAAACTAGATTACACTCCAATAAAAACTAGATCACACTCCAATACAAACTAGATTACAATCGAATAAAAACAAATTAGTGTTGGCATGTTATAGATTTACGTTTAGACTACAAGTTATATTTTGAGATCTTTTATAAATCTGACAGAGTACGAAGTTCGCAAATCTATTCAAAAGATGTGTGTGCCTCATTTTCTTATGATCATTCAATATATGTAATTCTTAGCAGCAGAACGTCGTAGTAATTGCTACACGTACCTGGTTACCTGGATCATTTGCCTCTTTCGCTTGTTGCACCATTCCATTCTCTACATTATTAAGCGATACTTTACTATCTTGATGCATCAGATGGGGTGCACTTGTCCTCCGACTTTGGAAAGAACCATTCTGATGCATTGGTAATGTTGAAAATGACCTTCTACTATTACTTATGATGTTACTTAAACCACGCCTGAGACCAGCTGAGCGTTGATGGCGATGTCGCCGTAACAGAGTGTCCCGCACTCTTGATCTGTTTAATTCTTCAAGTTTGTTGCATGATACCAGGTGATCTAATACTAAATCTAGAATAAAATAAAAAGGTTAAACAAATTAAAAGTTAATAATACAGATCCTTTCCTTTACATGTGTGTAACTAAAAAATAAAAATAAAAAGGAAAAAAAAAGTTCTACAAGACTGATCAGACCAGTTCTTTTGTATGGCATGGAGGCTTTTGGTACTGAGGAGAGCAGAGGAAGGGCTACTCGAGAGCACAGAAATGAGGATGCTGAGGTGGATCTGCAACATATCTCTAATGGAGCATCGGATGGACGAGGACATCAGGAAATTCACAAAGATGGTGAACATCACAGAAAAAGCAAGAGGGGTGGTTAGGGCATGTAATGCGAATGGGGGAACAGAGTCCAGTGAGGAAGTCACTGATGGCAAAGGTGGAAGGGAAGAGAGGTAGAGGAAGGCAGACATTCCACTGAAAGGATGTGGTCGAAAGAGACATGAAGAGCGTTGGGGTAAGAAATGGAATGTGGCAAGATCGAGGAAAGTGGAGAAGGATGTGTCGAGCGGCTGACCAGACATAACGTTGTACCAAGGCACTTCTGACGAAGGCATTGGTGTCGAGTTACAAGGCTTTATCCAACAACCCTTTATGTAACGCCAAAGAACAATTCAAATTGACCGTCCTACTTCTCTTCATTTATTAATGAATTTGATATCTTCCATGTTCCATTCTACGGACTTTGATTCGGAAAGCTGTTCACTTGAGGAAGCTATTAAAATTAGCATGACTAACCTCTTACTGACTGGTGGTCAAATCTCCTCTATCACTTAAATCTCACATTTTAACCAATTCACTCCTTCGACAATTAAGGACTGAGATGTCAATCTGCTACTTTTTTAGCAGCCTGAAGACCTGTCCAAATAACAATTGCATTGACTTTTCCAAACACAGGTACCAGCTGGATTTTTTCCAAGACTTCAAAAAACCAGTTATATATATATATACATATATTTTAATTACTTAGTTGACATATTTCCATAAAATCAAAACACGCAAAATTTTATCTTCTTTCTAATGACTGCAATAGAAACAAAAAGTAAACAACCAAGACGAAAAATGAAGTAATTCCGGTTATATTTCAGTAAGGAAAATATAAAAATATATTTTCTTGACCACCCTCCCCTTCCTCACGCACAAAACTAATTTTAAGATATGTTGGGAGGCGGTTCCTATCCACAAGGATTACACGTTTTACGAGGTATCCTTTCAATTACCCCTGCAATAAAAAAAACCTAAAATAAAAAAGATACAACATAATTCTTGTCAATATTACTCATGCCACGAATGCTGCAGGCGAAGCATTATTGGGATCCACTTGTTCGAGGCCAGGCACCAGGAAATATGGTATCCAATAAACCAAATACTCGAAATGCTGGAAGATAATCAAAAAGTAATAACATCTACAATTAAACAGTACATGACCTACCTGCAATCTGTCCCAGAGTATTGGCCTCGAGGTCTAGTATTACAGTTCCAGACATAAGGGAACTACGTAATTCGAAGACACTGTACAGAGAGACAGTAGCCACATGGGGCTTACTCCATCGGTCTCCTCCCTCCTCCACATCTTCTTCATATTTAAACCTTGAAGACAGCAAAATATTTTTGAGAAGTAATTATCAACAAAACCAAAAACGCTTTAAAAAGAAAATCAAATTATACTTATAGATATTATATATTATAGACACAGTTGATTTCTGCAGTTAACACCTGACATCAGATTTCTACAGTGTCAGATAAGAGATCAATGACGTCAGAGAAGCAAGTCTGGAAAACTAACAAAAACAACTGTGTCAGGCTCACAAAAATGCAAAGTTATGCTGAATTTATTACTTGCCCATGTTGGGCTTTTGGATATTTTTTACACCACATTTCCCTTGTTTTAATTTCTGCCTTGCAAGAACTTCACAGTTTCATTGCAAGACCTAAAATTGGATTAGGCATTGGCATTAAGAAAAAGCAAAAAGGATAAAATTGCACAGTTTCAAATGTAGCAAATATTACGAATATCATCACCATCCAGATCCAAAGGGGATATGCTTATCACAAAAATTTCACAAGTTAAAAATGTCAATTTAAATCACCGGTACGCCAGTATAAAGCAACACAAGTCAGGTGAGTTGTTATCATTAACAACTCACCTGACTTTCGCTCTCTTTGTGACTGGCTAAAGAAAACAGAAGTGATTGATAAAAGCCAATCACTTTCTGTGAGTGGCTATCTAAAACAAAGATAGCACATATAACCTTACTGTCGACAGAGACGATTTGAAAATTGAATTAATATTACATTATTATTAAAATGAATATCAACTGCATCCAATGCTCCTTATTGGAAGACAGGCCTAGCTCTGCCAATTACGTGTAAGTGATATGCTCTAGCTTGAAATTTTTACTGTACTCACGATTCAGCGAAGAAGGCACGTTTTTAATTCTATTGATCTATCTTGTGGACGTACGGCCTACGGAACGCCCATCAAAACGACACTTAAACTCGTAAACAACTATACATAAATCTGTGGCAGGCAAGACCACCTTTGTAAATGAGGAAAGAACTTTTCGCAAAGTAAGAATTAAAAATTTTGGGTGCAGTGGTACAATATTTTGAAGGCAGTATGGCAGGCACCAGTGACAGGAAGGAGGAGCAGAGGGCGACAAAAGCTTAGACTAAGGGACGTCATAGAACGAGACATGAGAGAAGCGAGAGCGAGAGAAGGAGAATGGGAGTGGCGAAAAAGGTGTCGGATGAAGGCCGAAGGAGAATGAGAAATACAATAGCATTCGGAAACTGCCTTGGTAATTTGATTTGCACATTTAGTGGAAACCAGCCCTACCTATCGTAGTATCAAGTATAAAGGGCAATGTTGAGGTCCCTGTTTAAGAGGATTTTTAAAGCTAGGAAATGTATAACTCATATAACAACAGCACGACAACAAGCTTTTATGACTCCACTTTAAAACTGTGTGGAACGGAATGAGTTCAATCGCACGGTTGGCTTTCAAAACATTGGTTTTGAAAAAGGTTGGGGATTTTTCTACTAAAACATCTAGAAATGGTGAACTATATAACCCAATTCTTTTTCAGTAACGAGCAGTAAGGATGGCTAAAGATTGTAGAGGGTAAGCATAAATTGTGGCGTCTTATTCACTTTCAAATATAGCAAAAATTTCACCGGTGAATCGTTATTCATAACAGCCTACAACATATTAGCCAAAGTCGGACGCAGTGATGTGCCTGTGGCTACATTGTCAATGTACGAGTACACAACATCCTGAAAGCTAAACTCAAATGATTTGGTCACTAAATTTATGAACTCTACAACACATACTCTGGGTGAGGCGATGATTTTATGCTTTTGGGGTACAGTGATTAAAGCAAACTTAAATAACCTTGTCTTAAGTGAAGTTAATAAATAGACTTCTGATATCAAAGAAATACAACTCGATTTAATTTTATTAGCAAAAGGCTCTTTGACATAAACTTTTTTTTACCACTGGTTAAAGAACCAATTTGTACTAGTCCTAAAAAATATATTTGATATAAGAACATGAGAACTTATTCCAAAAACGTTTTTAATAAAGTTCTCGTTTATAATACACATTTTTTAACCCATGTTTGAATTATTTTTACCAATTAAAGAAATACGATGTGCAGGATTACTAAAGTTTTATCTTTCGACTTCTTCCTAATATACATGCTCGTTTTCCTTCAGATATATTGTTTCATTAGTGAAGTATAGTCATCTTTATTTAAAACAATTTTAGCATCATATTCAAAAATTTCAGTGCAGATACATTCGCCGCACTGTTTAACAAACCTGGCTATGTTACTTATTTTTGCAAGGTTTGTCTTGATCAAGGCAAAAATCCACTCCAGAAGCAAGGGCAACTAACATGGTGTTATTTTAGAAAGGGCAAAACTTTTTCTTCACAATTTTTAATTTGTTTCAAACTCTTTTTTTTGTTTTAGCGTCATTTTCCTTACCAATTGAGGCTCAGGTGCCCTTCAGAGAAACTTTGTTTTGGCAGTGAGGAATTTCTTGACCGGATCTCCTTTCCTGACGCCAACCAAAGGTTTTTTATGGTAAAGTTCCAAATTCTCCTAGCATGCTCGGGGAATGGAATCCGGATCCCCTTTGTTACTGTGCAACTGCACTAACCATTAAGTCACGGCTCCTCTAAACTTTTCCAAACTCAAAATTCAAAAAGGATCAAACTCTAGTCTGCAATTTTCAGACGAAAAACAAGCTAGAGCTGACATTTCCAGCTTTTTGGTAGTGCTCAAACCACTAACCTCTTACATAAGAATCTGTTACTCACATACTACTTTTCAAGTGGCTCTAGCCACTTTTTTGATCCTTGGAAATACAAATTTGGAGTCCTATCATTGAATTAGGAAGTCTGTTGATCTTATGGATTGAATGAATTGTCATGCCTCTATGCAGCAACTGAACGCAAAATAACCCCAACTAACTTGTTTATGACTTCCAATGAGTTTCATCATTTTGAAATAAACTAAACATCATTCCTAAGTCATTAAGTAGGGTACCCTAGCTGGCAAACTATTGAATACATTTTATTTAAAGTGGTTTGGAAATGCACGCATTTCAAATGGCAAACAATTTTTACAGTTGCATAAATAAAAGTTACAGTGTGTATGTGATCAGGTGACTACAACTGGAAATGTATTACAAATCAGAATCAAATGGGTCTGAAGCCAATTTATTTAATTAATATCCCGTTCGAAATGCCATAGGATCTTTAATTTTCAAAATTTTGGACTTTATGAACGTTGTGGGCGCCATACATTTAGAACCTTTATCATCTCACAAGTCATAAGCTTTGTCTGAGCTTGGTTTTGCAAAACATGTTTTGGCAATATATATTACCAAAACATCTTTTGCAAAACCAAGCTCAGACAAAGCTTACTCATAAGATGATAAAATATTTATTAAATATTATGACAAAACATTTTCCTGAAACCTCCAAGTATAAAATGACCCTTGTCTCGTATAAGTATACAAGTGTTAACTCTTTGGTTTGGACCCCATATCCACAGTGCACACACACACACACACATATATATATATATATAGATATAGATATATATGTGTGTGTATGCGTGTGCGTCTATGTGTGCATGTGTGTGTGTTATATGGACTAAACATATCGCACTGATTTTGCTGTAATTCCATTCTTCCAGAGATTTTTTATTAAATTTTTGTGTTCAAAAAGGAGGTAAATGATTAATATACAGATTTTTCTTCCTCACTCCATAAACAGCCTTGTCAGGTGAGATTAATTATTATGAGGGGATCCTACTTTTGTACCTATCCACTTCATTTTCTGATGTGAAGTGAAGATTACCATCTATTCCCTTTTCTTCTCTTTTGGCAAAAATTTCATCATAGATGCCAATTCAAATAAAGTCTTTCGTGATAAGTTAATCCACTCATATCAACATACACTAATAAATGGAACAGTCCAAGGAGAACCCCAAAATTAAGGTTTCGTGTATAAGAAACCAACAAACCTGACTCTTCTCTATAATTAAATTTGCTGCCAGACTTTGCACATACTGCCGAGATTTTGATTTGTCCATCAACCT
>RDPX01000087.1:2144692-2164697 GCA_003991215.1 Morbakka virulenta | reverse complement strand
GGGGGGGAAGGGGGTGGTGGGTGAGAAGGGAGTGGTGGGTGAGAAGGGAGTGGTGGGTGAGAAGGGAGTGGTGGGTGAGTAATTTAGGTTTGATCAAGAATGGTTGGTTTTTTCCCCTACTATTTTTGGTAAGCTGGTTTCTTATCACACATTCAATAAATTACTCTTACCAACCATTTTATGAGCAAATTACAAAATCACACTTTAAGCTACTGTATTATTGGAAACTTTGTAGCTTAGGAAACCCATCTGTCCTGCACATATGTCTATTATAATGTGGCCACAAAACAAAAGCAAACAAGTTGGTGTAGTAAATGTGAGCTGCAGCTTGGAGCTATAACAAAATACTAAACAAAATATTTTATGTCTCAAAAAATCTGACTACCTTCCTCCTCAGTATTCGATTCATCTGTTGGCTTTCCTTTACTTTCCAGCTGTTTTTTTCTTTGCAACTTTTCAATCAACTGCTGGCGACTCTTCTGGAGCTTCCCAGTATTGCCCTGTCTCCTCGAGTGTGGCAGTGGAAGGTTTTTGATTGGCATGTGTATCCCAACATAGACCTGTCGATGATCTAAACATCAAAACAAGCCAAGGAAAGTCATTGAAAGTGCAATGCCAAATAAAAAAATTGATAAATACTCGTCTAAAACACCTTTTCAAAACAAGAACCTACAATACTACTTAGATGTCCAATTGATTAGAATATCTGGTAGTTAAGGGAAGTCAGTTGTAACATAAAGATGAAAAACCATGAAGGAAAACCAACAAGGTCTTCGGCTTTTTATGCTGTTCTAATACAATGTAGTCACATGCTGGATATGAATATATTCAATCAGTGTGGAAACAACAGAAGACAAGCTTGGTATAAAAAATTACTGGTGAAACCAATTCTATTGAAAGGTACTTGACTACAAAAAAAATAAAATGAAACAGACCTTGTTAAGAAAACACAATTAAGAAATGTGGAGAACCTTTTGATAGTACTATCAGGGTAAACAAATGGAAACTCTTCAGACATGTTTTCTCATTAACATTGCATCCTCAAAAAAGCTGATTTACAATATTGAACAACCAATATATACTAAAAAGTAAAGAGGATAACCAAAAACAACACTCCCAATATAAGCTGATAAATGCTCTGAAAAACAACAGCTTACTGCAATTTATAATATCAAACACCTACAAATATTGACTGAAAAATTTGGAGAGTTAAAAAAAATTTTACTGATGTCATCTAAATTTACAAGTAAAAGTGGTACAGAAAAGGCTCAGAAGAAGAAGACACATGTTAAAGCAGTGTTTATCATATTTTTATTGTAAACAACTGCATTGTATCATCCCCTAAAAAAATAATAAGAAATAATAAAGAAGATGAAGATGATGATAATGATGAAGAAGAGAAACAACAATAACTATGGAGCTTTTACAAAGTAGCCAGCTTGATCAGGGTTTAAAAAGGCTTTTGCTAGAAGATTTTATTTTAATAGGACATAACTGGTTTATCAGTGCCACATATAGGGCTGTATCGGTCTGTTCCAGTTTGTTCAAGTTAGTGATAAATAGGAAAGAAAACAACCTTGTGCACAGGTAGCAATTACCATTTGTCAATGTAGCAAGGTAGCAATTATTATTATTGGACTTTGGACTGAGTAGCAGTGCTAAAAAGTAGTGGGCAAGGCATTAGAACTTTCTAGTCCTGCAAAGAAAAGCTCCTATCAAATATTGGATGGCACTTCAGGTAAATCCACAGTAAATTCATACCAAGAACCACAGTGCCTAGTAAATATTTTTGAATAGAGGAGGTAAAATTAGTCTAACCTACTCTTCCAAGCACTTCAAATTATACCAAAAAATGTACTCATGCAGTCTAGAAGTACTTAATGAGAGGATGGCAATTCAGAAAAGCTTGTACTGGAGGCTCAACTCTAACTTCATTCAAATATATGACTGTAAAAATGTGGATTTAAAAGCACAGAGATGATAATACTCCTTTCAAGTTCTAATCACTGCACTAAGCAGGCCAAGGCTGGTAAAGCATCTATAATGAGTATTTGGCAAATGTTTCATGTTAAAAGGTGAGTATCTGAGATAACCTTTTGCTAGAACTGGTCTTTCTTCCCTAAGTGTAACACCTTGACAACTGAAATACATGACAGTAACAATGTAGATTTAAAAGCACAAAGATAATAATACTCCTTTTAAGTTCCAATTACTGCACTAAGCAGGCCAAGGCTGGTAAAACCTCTGTAATGAGTATGTGATAAATGTTTCAAGTTAAAAGGTGAGTATCCGAGAAAACCTTTTGCTAGAACTGGCCTTTCGCCCCTAAATGAAAAACCTTGACAACTGTTTCTCCAACATACAAAAACCCATATTAATAAATGTTTTATGTTATTTGTCAAGGGAAATCAACATTCAATTATGTTTCCCAGAAAGTGATGTTCAAGGCTTTTCTTGCACTACTGCACAACAGTTTGTAGTCACACAATTTTTAATTTAAAACCAATTCTTTCTTAGCCAAATAAATGTGCTGACCAACCACACCCAAAACACAGTTGTACTATTAATGTAATTAGCTTAATATATAATACAGAATATAATACTAATATTATTGATGAAAGAAATATGTTAAATCTAAAACCCAATATTGTGCTGTTGATACCCTCCTCGGAAAGTAGTAACACCACCATATCTTAATCATAAATTATTAAAACAGTAATTGGAAAGAAAAACAACTGACAAAATCATTGTACTGAAGTGGATTTATCCCTTTAAAATCTATTAATTCTGCAGCCATTTGCTTTAAAAACTTGGTCAATAGCGCTAGTCTTAATGAGATCACACTTAACCAAAGTGTATTCTTTCTTAAACCAGCCTTACCCTTGGTTCAATTTTCAGATTCATTGTCTTAATCAAAGAACAGGGAGCTAGGCTAAGTTTCCATCGAACAATGTCCCCTTCTAATCTAAAATCTAGATGTATAAAGAAAATGTGTCCATATGGCCATCACTAGCATTAACAAATCATCATGAATGTGCAGTACCACCTTCAAATAATCCTTAACAGTGTTACCCTGTGCAGATCTTATGGGATCAGCCTCCTCCTCTTTTTTCTTTGACCTGCATTCTGCATACCTTTTCAGCTGCAAGTTATTATCCTTGGATTTTACATTACCAGCCCATCTCAGTCTACATAACCTGGTTACTTTCTCTAGAGCTTGGTACCTGTAATTCTTTGTATTCCATTTATTTCTAACATTTTTGAACTATTGTTTTACCTTTAATGGCAAATTTTCTAAACCATAAAGAAGGGTTGTCCTTAGAGATGATATCTATACAGATACTTGATTCTATTGGTTTTTCTCTTTTTAGGAATATAACAGCATAATCCTTCCACTTTTACCATGCTGATATTCTATGCTACTTTCTCACAACCACCTTCAGTACCTTCCATGTCACGAGAAACTCAATATATTTAAGATAATTTATCTACTCACTTTACTCACTGCAGGAGGAACCACACTCTTTCTTCACCACTCATATTAATGGTCCTTTACTCTATTTAAATCTTCTATAACACCACTTCTCACATAATCAACATATGGTTGAGTTCACTGCTACCCTTTTTCAAATCATTGCATGCGTATAAAAAAATTATCTCCCTTAAAATTATGCTGTTTCACCTGAAATGATCATTTTGACTTTACACACAACTCTGTAACCTTTATTTTTCTACTACAATCTTTCATTTTTAAAACTAAATATCTACTTGCTCTCTACTTTACCCTGATAAGACTAAATGACTGCCAAATAACATTTTGAAAGGTAAAATGTTATTTGCCTTCTTTCAAATTTTGAAATCTCTTTTAAGACAATACTCTATAATCTGTCAAACTTTCATACAATATTCATGCAATATAATGAATTGGAGAGCAAGGAAGGTCAACAGAAAGTATTGTGAATAGTCATAACATGTGAAAGGCCCCAAAAGGATATGGGAGATTCCATCATTTTGACTGACAAAGATGGTAATATGCTGACTGTGGTCACAGAAATCAAGCAAAGGTGGCTGAACTACTTTCAGCAGCTATTGAACAGGGAGAATGCATGGAAGGATCTGGGGAGAGTGGAATTGGTAGTAGGCCCTGTGTGAACAATAATGGTGGAGCAGGTACACATTGCACTGGGAAAAAATGAAGAAGGGAAAAGCACCAAAGTGACATGATCAGAACCTTGGGGTCAGAAGAAACAGAGTGGATAACTGGGATCATCAAGAGACCTTGTGATGAAGAGAAAATGCCAGAGAACTGGCACAAGTGTGTTTTAGTACCAAACTACAAGCAGAAAGGGGACATAATGCAGTGTGGCAATTATCAAGGAATCAAGCTTCTGGAGCATGTAATGAAGGTGTATGATAGGGTATTGGACAGAAACTAAGAGACTTGATTGAGATAGACAACATGCAGTTTGGCTTTATGCCAGGAAAAAATACTATGGATACCAGATTTATTCTGCGACAATGCCAAGAGAAGAAGCTAGAAGGAGAAAATTATTTATGGACTTTGTGGACTTGTTAAAAGGATACAACAGGATCCACAGAGAAGCTCTTTGCTGTTGCCTACAAAAAAGAGGAGTACCGGAGAAGTTGGTTTGGGTTGTTAAAACCTTCTATAGAAGAGCTGGACCATTGTTAGGACCCCTATAGCTGAAACCAACCTGTTCAACATTGAAGTCAGCCTGCATGAGGGCTCAGCACTAAGACCTCACCATTTGTGGTGGCTACAGACACCATTGGTGCAGCAACAAGCCATGGACAAACAAACAGAACTTTTCCAGATGCCAATAAATCTCTATAACATGACAATATCAAGATGATGAAGGAAAAAATCAGGCTTTTCAAACAAGTGTTCGCATTTGCTTACACCTCTAAAATGTTCCACTTTTTAAATCTTCCTCTCCTGCAAAAATTAAATTTAAATAAGATCACAAGTGGAATATATATGTTTGTGAAATGGTATCTTGAAGAACATGACACTGATAGCTCAGGTGACTAAGCATTCTCCAGTGATAGTCATAGTCAATGTTTATTCCTAGTTTGGTGGACAAATATTTTTAATTTTTCTAAAATGTCTTTGTTAATAACAATAAAAAGACTTTTGGGATGGTCCAAGTGATCCCTAACACCTTAAATATTTTTTTTGTCTTTACCAACTATAAACATCATTGGCCTGTCAACCATGGTAAAGAAACCCTTGTGAAAATTTCATGTTATCAACCTGTAAATAGCTAAATCTCCCTCCTTCAAGACACATAACCATTAACAGCTGCAAGACCATGTTTGCAAGGAATTCTAATGCTTAAACTCTGATCCTCGCAAACAAGAATGTTAAATAAGTACATCATTGCATTGAGACTGCAACATATCTGCATGTGTGTACCAAGGCAAAGCAAAAGTTTGGGGACCATTATGGAAATAAGGTCAATTTGACTTTTTAGAGATATCCTTGCCCCTAAAATTAGGTAGTGCTTTAGAGGAAATTATTTTGACTTGCAAATGTGCATGTGTTTGATTAAAATGGGTTGATGTCTTAAAATTCTTAGCATCAATGTCATAAATTATCAAATTTGAGACAAATTTATACATACAGGTTAATAAAATGATTTCAAATAGCATCTTTGAATTTTTAGATTTTTTGGCAATTAGTTCCTCTAAATTTTCCGCTATTCAATTTAGGTTCGTTTTTCAGTGTCTTACTATATGCTAATAGTCTTAGATCATCAAATACTGATGTGTTTATATATATTGCATATGTATTGTATCCTGTATAAACATTAATTTAATAATAATAATAAAGTAGCTACCATAAGGAAAAGCAATCAGTATGTGCAAACCTCTCCCATGCAGCTTTTTGACTTGATTACATGATCCAGGCAGTGACCACAAACATCAAAATTTAGTCAGTTCACTCTTGTGCTACTACCAACATTACCTAAAATTTTTATCTAAATCTGTTCATAACTCTTCCTCTTGCATACAGACAGTCAGAAACGCATGCAGACAAATGAATAAGATATAACCTTGAGGAAAGTCATTAAAAATACATACAAGCACAATTCAAGCATTCCATTTCACACACACTTTTGCAGTACCACAGTGCAAATCCTCAAAGTAATTAGCATTTTTCTACACCCACATATACACTTACTTAGTAATCTGCTTCCACCACCATTTTCCCAATGACTTGCAACTCCTATATCATTTACAATAACCTTTAACATGTTTTGTCTGAAAATGTTGAAGCTCCAATTGGAAAAAATGGTTACTCTTAGACATGTAATCCAAACACCAGACATTATGATTATACTTGTTGAAAACTGGTTTTAAAGTAAAACCTCAAGGATTTTTTTACAGTAACTTTAATAACAACAAACAAAAAAAAACCTTTAAATGCAAGGCCTTCAACAATTAAAGGCTCTCCATTAGAAATATATTTCACACACGTTGGAAAGCTTGTCTGTATTTATGCTTGCTGACATTAAAATGAAATCAATGATAATGATGAATTATGCTTGTCCAAGATTTTTTATGACAACATTGAAAAATAAGTTGTGCTTTTCACAACAAAAAACAGTGACAGTCCTTTAGAAAAAATGCTTGTTTTTGTACCTTTTTTTGTGGGCAACGCTGATAGATGATCATGATGATGATTATTATTTATGCACAAAACTCACAACCCAATGCAACAGTCAAGGCTTGGCAATATTTGTTCTCCTGGATGCTTGAGTAATAATTTAGATAATTTAAGTAGTGTTAATTTATTGTGAGTTGCAGCAACTAAAAAAATGCAACTCAAAATACAACAAATCATTGCACAAGCAGTAACATATTATGACACATTCCCTCAACATGACATTGTGCAACTTCCAGGATCAGTTTCTATGGCAACAGAGTAAATTTTAGCTTTCTTGCACAAAGAAAATATTCACACATAATTTTCCAACTGTTATCGGTCGAAAGGGTTCATCGATTCTCAGCAAAGTAATACACAAAAAGTTATTGACCCCAAAGCAATTTCTAAAGTATAGCTGGTTTAAACCAGATTTGTTTAAATTGAATTTCAAGCGGCCAGTTACGATCACACAACCAACAGATCTAAATTCATCAAGATGAATACAATATTCTCATAAAACTCTTTTAGACTGGAAAACTTCTTTTTTGTCTCTTAATTTGTGTGGAAAACTTCTTTTTTGTCTCTTAATTTGTGTGGAAAATTGGATGTCTTCATATTCGACGTTGATCTGATCTTCCTGTTTTCCGTTCTTCCTCACAAGAATTTTTATTCTTCTTCTAGTTTTTGGAGATGAAATAAACTCGATTATACTTTTTATGACTGAAACATGGTATCAAGGTATTTTAATGCCTGGGTATTCAAATGCCGGTAGTCACCTTCCAGACTGAAGAAAATGTATGGAATTTGTTATGATTCAACGTCTGTTGGCAGTTTTGACCTGAAAATAAATGGTGACATCAATGTGGAGACGAGGAATCTAATGATCTTTCCGCCTACTCTATCTTCATTGTCGATTAATATCAATCTCGTAAAGATCTGTCAAAGAAGAGAGGAAAAGTAAAAGTTGAACAACGTAAAGAAGACGTGAAGTAGTCCACGATCTTTACACTGCCCGATGCAATTTTTAAACAAGTGCTTCCCTGTCTGATCAATAGGTAATCCATATTTTACCAACGAAACTAAAAAAAGAAGTACGATCGCGTATAGCTATTGAATAAAACCAGTTAAAATACACCAGTTATCACAATGTGGGTTCTTAAAAGTGCCGTGGATCATTTGAAAATCAATACCAAGAATATTACGACAGCGTCCCTCAAATGAATACCCCACACTAGCCCAGCTGATTACATGAATGGAAACACTGCGTTGTGGCGATTAAGACAGCGATGCAGATTCATGGTATTCAATCGCTAACACCGATATTTTAAGAGTCTTCTTAGGTTAAAAACATTGACAGGCATATCTGTAAGTAAAGTTTATGATTTACGAGTCAACTCAGAAACGACGAAAATTACAGCATGCAAGAACGCACTACCATTACGATACGCCTTTTTAAAATCAACCAAAATCAGCTTTGGCCGGCCATTTTTTTCTAATAAACTTACAATTTTCACACCTTCATGAACTGTATTTGGCTACCATGAGCAGTTTTAGCCAAGCTATATCCCTGATTTTGATATTTCATGACCAACGTAACAAGGTCTTATGAGGTGTACACATTTTACATCGCGGTAAAAAAACTTGCGTTTAAAATACTACCTTGAAAAAAAACCTGATTACCCTCTTTTCAAGTAAGTTTTTCCCTAAAATATGACCTTTTTTTTAAAGGTCTACCTTAATAGCTATGACTATTAATCTCATGGTTCAAGTTGCCAATGATACAGGTAATTAAAGAGTATGTCTGTTCAGATAGAATAGTAATCAGAACGGTCAGAGAAAGGCAATACCAAGAAATTTTTTTACCTCGTTATCTAAAACAGACAGTATCCCCTCAAATTAGCTGCTTTTTTATTCCTTTCTATGGTATCTGGGCTAGTACTTAACCGAGGTGTTATGTGAATTTTCTTTTAAAATCTGCTTGGTCAACGAAACCTCAAAATTTAAGTTTCCTTTCGTTCAATTAACTGGTTTGAAAAAAAACAAAAAAAATACCAACTAGTGGCTGCCCAGTTATGAAACCCAAAAGCAAAAAAAAAAGGTTAATTTTTAGACAACATGACTGACCAAAGCCTTAAGCAATATAAAAAGAATATCCTTAAAACCTCAGGCTAAAAAAACCAACAAAAAACCAACCCTGTTTTAATCACATTTCCAACAAAGTCCACAACATTATCACTTCATTTCGTAGCACCTTCATGACTTCAACAGTGATATTCGCGATTCACTCAACCAAGAAATGTTTTCAATGAAAACTAACACAAGATCATACCTGCGAAATCTCTTTCCTCAAAGACATGAGGTGGTTTTTCTCGTCTTTCCATTCCTGCTGGATCTGGTGTATCATCAAAAAACTCGTCTAGATCCATCACTTTCAAATAACGACGAAGAGGGCCCAAATGCAAGACGTTAATTAGCTTCAGATCTTACGCACTAGTTACTTTCTTCCACGAAATCGTAAAAGAACCATACAAAATTAACACTATGATGGGCTGGATGAACTCTTCTCATGTTTTTAGTCTGAATGGCATAGTGAAAATAAATGAACGAAAGTTGTGGCTTCCCATGGAATAAAATTTGTACAACGATATGATCCAACGATGATCTTCCTCACTACAACCGGCAAAACTTCTCATTTTGACGCGAAGTCACAGCATTGGCACAGACCGGAACTGAAACTGCAAGGTCCTCGACCCCAGGACTCTGTACCAAATACAGTCTGCAATGGACGGACGGCAGTTTTGGACCTGGCCCGAAAGTACATTGAGAAAAAAAAACACAACGCGCGCGTGGAATGTCATCTGAGTTCGTTTCGTAATCATCTTGATGCAACAAATTTGTAATTCGTTTTGAAAGGAATGGCTCTTTCTGTCTGCTAAATGGCTGAAGCTGCAGAGTGATTTATCAAAACAAAAGTAATGACGAAAAACAACAAAGAAGACCCAAAGTTTGACATTAAAAAAATGTTTTTTCTTATGTAATTTTGTAAATGTGTCTTTAGAACTGAAGCGAATATCCTCCATAAAAATTATCAATTAATAAATTAATCAATAAATAGATAAATAAATAGAAAAATGAATCAACAAATAAGTAAATAGAACTGAAGTTGTAGAGTGAAGAGTCAGAACAAAAGGAACGACGAAAAACAAAACAAAGAAGACCCAAAGTTTGACATTAAAAAAAAGGTTTTATTATGTAATTTTGTAAATATGTCTTTAGAACTGAAACGAATACCCTGTATAAAAATTATCAATAAAAAAATCAATCAATAAATAAGTAAATAAATAAATACGTAAATAAAACTGAAGTTGCAGAGTGAGGAATCCAAACAAAAGAAACGACGCAAAAACAAAGCCGACCCAAAGTTTGGCATTAAAAAAAAGGTTTTATTATGTAATTTTGTAAATATGTCTTCAGAACTGAAACGAATACACTGTATAAAAATTATCAATAAAAAAATTAATCAATAAATAAGTAAATAAATAAATACCTAAATAAAACTGAAGTTGCAGAGTGAAGAGTCAGAACAAAAGGAACGACGAAAAACAAAACAAAGAAGACCCAAAGTTTGACATTAAAAAATTGTTATTATGTAATTTTGTATATATATATATATATATATATATATATATATATTTATTTATTTATTTATTAAAAATGTTTTTTATTATGTAATTTTGTAAATATGTCTTCAGGACTGACACGAATGTCCTTTATAAAAATTATCAATAAGTAAATTAATCAATAAATAAGTAAATAAATAAATAAGTGAAAAAACTGAAGTTGCAGAGTGAAGAATCAAAACAAAAGGAAAGACGAAAAACAAAGAAGACCCACAGCTGAGATTAAAAAAATGTTTTATTATGCTTTTATCATGTAATTTTGTAAATATGTATAAAGAACTGAAACGAATATCCTGTGCAGATTATCAATAAATAAATAAATAATTAATTATGTAACTAAATAAGTAAATAAGGCTGAAGTTGTGGAGTGGAGAATCAAAACAAAAGGAATGACGTAAAAATGAAAGAAAACCACAAGTCTGACATTACAAAAAGATAGAAATAAACAGCAATGTGGGTAGATGTAAAAGGGTATTGAAAATTAATATTAATAAAACTATATAAGGTTAAAAAAAATTTTTAATGTACAAGGTTTACGAAAATTAATAATTTTTAAACTACTTGATAGAAACTTGATCAGGCTTCAATTCGATGCCTGATCGAAGCCTTGATGTAAAGAGGTCCATTATAAAAATGCAAACATTTTCCCGTCGATTTGAGAGTAATCTTTGATAGATTTGCAGAAAAAAAGTTTATTCGGGTACGAAGAGAAAACGTATTTCGATTCCCTAAAGCTGAGCAATAAAATCACCTTCGTGCGGGACACCTTTCTACACGACACAAAGGCGGTGAAAATCAAAGCCTCAAAACTGGGTTTTCTTGGAAACGGCTGAAGATATCAAAAAGTTCATCAAACAAAAATTTGTTCAGAATGGCCAACTTTGGGGGAAAATAGAAAAAAATTTCGAAAACTAAAGAATGGAAAAACCCGCCATGCTGTTGTCATTTGTATATTGCAATGTTGTTTTGTTTTATTTGCCAACCTGATGGTCCGAAGCCCACCCTAATTGCACTATTTTACACGAAGGCTCATTTGAACACGTTCCACGCCATAGTGTGGCCTTCCATTTCCTGGTTTTATTAAAACGTTTTACCTATACCCTAAACATGTTTTTCTACTCACCATTCCCCATTATAAACTCTCTCACATAAGCATGCGCAGTAAAACATTTTTCTTTTTTATATACTTGGTTTTTCATGTTATGAGTCGAGGGGTTATTGATAAAATGTTATCTCGATCCATACAGGCAGTGTTGGTTTTCCGCGGGGTCCAAGTGCTTCAAGGCTAAGCGCTATTAGTCACAAAAAGGGACCCATAATGACATATATAGATATAGATATATGAACATTGGTCACTCTACACTATAAACACAAGTCTTTGTTTATATATATATATATATATATATNCATGTTTTTCTACTCACCATTCCCCATTATAAACTCTCTCACATAAGCATGCGCAGTAAAACATTTTTCTTTTTTATATACTTGGTTTTTCATGTTATGAGTCGAGGGGTTATTGATAAAATGTTATCTCGATCCATACAGGCAGTGGTGGTTTTCCGCGGGGTCCAAGTGCTTCAAGGCTAAGCGCTATTAGTCACAAAAAGGGACCCATAATGACATATATAGATATAGATATATGAACATTGGTCACTCTACACTATAAACACAGGTCTCTGTTTATATATTTATATGTCATCCATAGTTTTCTTTTACTTTAATGCTTATTTCACTAGCGAGTCACCACACATCAAGGCTAAAAGCTACTCGAGGATAAGGGTTAATGAGATGGATAGACTGACAGGTGGATGATAATAAGTATTGTGAAAGGGACGAAAAATATAAATGATTGAATAAAATTTGATGAGGTATAAGGAAGGTTTTGACAAGTGTTTATTGACATTTGATTTGAAGATGTCCATGTTGTAGTCCTTCGGGAAGCAATCTTGTGGCAAAGTGTTCCACAGATTGGAGGTTCTTGGGAAAAAACTCTTTTCGTGGAAATTTCGTTTGATGTTAAGCACATGGAACAAGAAAGGACAATTCTTTGCAGTAGTGGCAGCAAGATGCGTTCTTGCTGTAAAAGTTCTACGGGGAGGAAATAGGGATTGAAGCTCAGTCGAGCAATTACCATGGAAATACCGATAGAGCAGAGAAAGACTAGCAACGTCTCTTCTGTGAGAAAGGAGCTGCAGAGAACTGAATAGATCATCTCCAACAAGATTGCGAAGTCGATTTTGAACTCTGTCAAGGCAAGAAAGAGTCCTACGGGCAGCACCTATTTTGTATCTACAAATATACTTTGTACTTTTTTTTAAATATGACAAATATTTACAACTCAAACTTTAGCCCGATGTTGTCAATAAGGCAAATTGACGTAGGAAATTATTTGAAAGTTTTTTAAGGCGTAGTGGTCTCTGGTGCGGTCAAAGTAGGGAATCATTGCCTGTTTTTTACCAATTGTTGTGACCTCCTTTCTACATCCCCTCTGGCTTTAGCTGAATTATGTATGGTAAAATGCTACAACAGCGTCCCTCAAATGAATACTTCACACTGGCCCAGCTGACTGCATGAATGAAAACAGTTTGTTGGGGCGACTAAGACAGTAATGCAGATTCATGGTATTCGCTCGTTAAAATCAATATTCAAGATTTTTTTCTAACATCAGAAACGTTGAAAAGAACATCTTGGGAAAGTTTGCATGTAAATTGTGAATGACAAAAAGTTCATGTACCGATGTACCCATCACGGCAAACTCACGAAGAAAATTAATGTTTTTCACATGATAGTGTTCCTTGATGGGGTGAAAGCAGGAAACCATTGCCACGATCTTTCTTTTATATCCCCTCTGGTCTTAGCTGAATATATATAATGTTGGCAGGGCAAATAAAATCGTGTTTATTTAACAGTAAAAGTCACGTTAGCCTACAATTATTTAAAATGACTCAATTTTACAATTTCTCAATTGAATGATTAGTGGAACAAAACTTAAATATCGCAATTAAAGTCAAGTTCATTTTGATTGGTAGCTATTTTGCTGGCACTCGAATGGGCCAAGACGCCATTAATACTGAAAAACAAAAAAGAGAGTATACAGAAACCCCGCTGCTATTTGTACTTAACTAAACAAAAACAAATACTTTACTGCATATTCATTTGTTGAGCACCTGATGAAGTATCTTGGAAACGTTAACCAGGCAACCCCTAATTCGACGGGAGTAAAGAGTCCAATAAGATTAACTGGCAGAAGGGGCACTATCTCCATCCCTACCAGTTTTCTTCCCTCTAAAACACTGTACTTTTAGTTGAGGAGCCAAAAATGCACATGACCTTTGCCACCAAAATCAACAAGAAACCACACCCCTCAAGCAAGGTCTGATCCTGGAAATGACATCAACAAATTTTGATCGTGGCAATGTAAACATTTTGTCTGATACAGACAGACAAGGAAGTCGTGAGTTTCTTACTTAATTTTACAGGCTACAAGTTTATCCAAAAGATATCAAAGTAACTACAAAATCATGGACTAGCATGCTCTCAAGGGAACCACGACACCTTCCGGCAAGTTAGGTTGATTGGTTGGAAATAGGGTTTTAAAATATTTTAATATTTTTTTCTTACCGTAATATTCAGGGCCGAATCAGTTTTAAGTGGAAGTGGGGCTCCAATTTTTTTTTCAAAGTTACACCTAGTCAACATATTCCTGTCTTTACAAACAAACACAGAGCATTTACATGTACACGTAAAAATAAGGGGGAAAATAAAAGTTTAAATATTTTAATAATTTTTTTATTTTTAGATTATCAACATATCATGGAATTTGGGGACAGTGGATCTCCGGAATCCTTGGAAAGCCCCAGACCTGGCCCTGGTATTTTTTCTAAACAAAGAATCATGCCTGCCTTCCGAGTGACAGGAACAAACGCCATTTCACACCACCAAGCGCTTCAGGGTATTAAAAAATTTAGTAAGGTTTTTTTTAGGGAGGGGTCGAAAAGACAGGGGAATTGAAGAGTATCCCGTTAAGGTGCAGAAATTCAACAAGGAAACCTCCCCAATAAAGAACTTAAACCTCGTATCTTTTGGTTTGGCAGACAGTGACTGATCCATTTCCGCACACGAAAACCCCATATGGTGTTGCATAGGGTGCGGTTTCTGTTCTCTGTGTCCGACTGATTATGGAAATTCGTAGACTTCACAGAAAAGCGTTTTCCAACAAATAAACAAGACTTTGGTATCAATAGAAAAAATGGTCAGAAACATTAACAGCTTTATGAAACGACCCGTGTAGGGTTATGACCAAAAACAGAAAAATAAAACCCCAATCTTGGGCTGAGCAAATTGGTCACCCCATTGCCTCAGGTTTCCTGTTAATCCAAATGCCTGGTCTGTACAAAGCCTTGGAATTTCGCATGATGAAACATTCCCATTAAATTGTGATCAGAATTAAAACACATTGTTCTGCAGGTTTTAAATTGAAAAAAAGTAAAATACCATTTCTCGATTGCAATGCAATCTTCAACATTTCGGACTGTCTGTTTTGTCTTTCTCTTTTGTCCGAAAATTGGTGTTTTCAAAAGGATTTGTTAGCACAATTGGATCCAGCAGTTTCATATTCAAAACAAATCCCTGTGGAAAGGTGTCGGAGGCTCTGTGACATTATGTTGAGAAATAACCTTGCGATTGAAATTCTTTCAAGAATGGAGAGCGAGTACAAACTCAATAGAAAACACAAATTCGTACATAGGTATGTAAGTTAAGACAAAGCGGTAAGTAACAAATGAAAGTGACACCGGTTACATAAATGACATACCAATATTCATCCACAGATATGGAGATAGCTGACATTCATCAAGAAAGGAAAAATGAATTGATTAGCAAAATGCCAGTGGGGATATGCTAACTGTTTATGCCTGGAATTAAGAAGTTGGTAATCTTCTCCCAAGGGACGACTACTGTATTCAATTAGGGAGGGGATTAGGTGTACTATAGTACTACAAAAGAAACGATGTGTAAACTCTCATTAGAATGGACTGTTTCAACTTTTGAGGAAATTTTACTTTGTTATTGTGAAGCCCATTGCTACTGTCGGATGTTTCATGCTCTAAAATGAATTCCTTGAAATGAAAATCTACAATGAAAATCTAAAAAACTAAAATCACCGGTCTTTTACAAACCAACCAGAGATTGGGACACTACCACATTTAAAGAAAACGTTGGGGAAAATTGCTGAAAACTATTGCAAATGAAAGCAAGGGAAATGGGCCTTACGATCAACTACAAGCGAGTATTTACAATGACCACCTGATAGCGGGTACAACCTGACAAGTTAAAAATAAGAGAAATCCAATCAAACACGCCGACTCTTTTGGATACCTGGGGAGTGAAATAAGTGCTGATGCAAAGTGGAAAATGAAGAAAATATCGCAACGCCAAAAAAGTCTTTTCGATCCATCCAACTTCCAATACCAGAACCCCAGATAAGTGCAATACTAAGCATTTCGAAAAGCTGCGTCTCGTTGGTTCTTCACATAGATTGAGACAAGTACCCATGTCAGTAAGACAGAAATAAGGTTTTTGAAAATAATATTGAAATTCTCATTGACAGGCAGTGAAAATAAGAAGATATTGAGGACACCTATAGAAAGATCATTGATAAGTAAAATTAATGGAAGGCAGTTAGAATATTTTCGGTATGTTCTACGAATTCCACCGACAGGGCATTTGTCCGAGAGAAAATAGCTGAAAAGAGAGGGGTGAAATAAGCGCACAGGAGAGATTAAATTGATGGCCGAGCGCTTTCGCTATGATACAAAGGGAAACAGACAACGATAACGAAGAGCCGAATTAAAACTAGAGCAAGGTAAACTTTGCAATACTAAACCTGATTTTTTTGCACAGGGATATGCCGATTATGCTGACCAGAAGAATGTTATTCTGACGATAACTATCAGATGCAAATACACCTTGCAGTTCTTATTTCCACTCCTGCTGAAAGTCGTTTCCAGCGTCCAACTTGAATTATTGTTCATATCCTCATTAAAACTATTTTTTAACTGAGATTACAAACAATATTTCTAGCTGCATAAATTTTCAAAGCTGTGGAACTTCACTGCCGTTTTTTGATGACACAAGGTTTATTTTCCCAGCACGCCACAATTTTTCATTTCGCTCAGTTTCCCCTTCCCCCGCAAACAATCCGTTTCAGACGCCAGAGACGTCTTCTATTTGCTCTGTCAGCTATTATTACTCATTATTATTAATCATAAGATTTTCACGTTTTTCTAAATTTATTGTGAATAACAATGGTTTGGATTAGCAATTTTTTTGTACACGTGACAACAGAAAGCGATAAATTATTGTGGTATTTTCATTGTTCATTGTGACTCCCATTCATTGTGATTCCCAGATCCCTGTCTCGACCTGGGTGGGTAGTTTGTTTGAAACATCAAAGGGGGAGGCTTGTAAAATGAGGCCGAATGGAGTGTTGGAGGCATAAGTCACGGGTAGTGTATGAAATTGTCTTCTGAAGCCTTGGGGATTTACAAACCAAACGAGCATTTTAAAAAAATTCTCTTTGCAGTTATCGGTATTTTTACAACGAACGACAAATTAGCAATGTTTAAGACCTAAATATTTGATAAGATTGGTGGTCATGCAAAAAAGTTACATGAATTTATTACGGTATATCTTACAGGTGGAAAGACACGGGATATTTAAAAAGTTGTGACTGTTTGGTCTTTTCTGTATTTTCCAGAGCTTCTGCAACAATTTGCAGAGTGTATTTATTCTTACAAGGATATCTACAACTGATCTACAATTTTCCAATACTTTGCAGTGTTATTAGCAGCAACCCACGTAATGGTAGGCATGGTGCTTTTTTATCAGAATAGAAGGAAGCCAGAATTTTACGGAAATGGTATCACTGGACTATATGAATATAATACTTTTACTCCCATATCAACGGCATTTTGTTTTAAGACATGGAGATTAAACCAAAAACTTTCAGATGAGAGTGGAAAAGTAAAATACTTTTTTCTAACACACCCTATACTTTGACAGCACTAAGTTTCAGCCATGCCTCAGAAGCGACAAATGAAGTTTCAATGAACGGTTCAAAACACGGGTGTAGGTTTCTTGCTCTTCGCATCGTTTAATTTAGGTAAAAATGCATTCAACGTCTTCAAAAGTATTTATCTTCTTCCCCTATCACAACGCGTGAAAACAGTCAAAGTAATTACATACCATGATATCTCCTATATCTTCAATAACCCCGAGTTCCTGGCTCACTGTACAAGCGCCAAAGGAAAATTTTATTTCAACCTTTTAAAAAAGTCAGTGGCGTTTTGGATATAAGAGAACCCTTGGAAAGCTGTATATTACAATAGGCTCACTTTTAAAAATTGATACAGGACTTCGGAATAAGATCTCTTGGAAGAATTTGCTTTGAAACGTTGGTGCTAGAATTAACTTGGGAGTATCTCTTAAGTTGTTCTAAAAGGCCCAGAAAACACGTCAAATGTGTCAAATTGTTCTTTTGATAAGGAGGGGCTCAATGATGCTAATACAGGTATACTAGAAGTTCGTGCTGAAGGTCAGTAGGTCAAATTTCAAGATCAAATAACAGGATCTGACTATATAAAATAGAACAATTATTAGGTATAATTAGAAATAAATAACTAGAACAACTATTGGATGTAAGATGTATTTTTTTTATTAAAAGGAGAGAAAAATAGGATAATTCAAATATTCAATAAGAAAATGAGCAGTAATCATACAGTTAATCAGGCGACTGCGCTATATTATGGAAGTTATGTCTTACGAATCTACACTTTTTTACTTTGAGCTTACCTCTCTCTCTGTTTTAAAGAAATAGCTTATATATATATAGACTTAAGGACATATAGATATAGAGAGATATACAGATATAGATAGAGATATAGAGATATAGACATAAATAGAGATATAGAGATATATAGAGATATAGAGATATTTAGAGATAAAGATATATAGAGATATAGATAGATATAGAGAGATATAGAGAGATAGATAGATATAGAGAGCTAGATATATATAGAGAGATAGATAGATATAGAGACATGGATATAGAGACAGATGGATATAGAGACATAGATGGATGTAGAGACCTAGATGGATATAGAGACATAGATGGATATAGAGGCAGTTGGATATAGAGACATAGTTGGATATAGAGACATGGATGGATATAGAGAAATAGATGGATATAGAGATATAGTTCGAAATAGAGATATAGATGGATATAGAGATATATAGATTGATATAGAGATATATAGATAGATAGAGATATATAGATATAAAGATATATAGATACATATATATTTATTTATATATGACTCTTTAGTTAACTAGAAGCTCAGTCTTTGGAAATTGAAAGACAACAAAACATGTTGGATAACCGTAGGGGAGAACACATCTGTAAGCAATCCTTGGTAACCCTTCCCACTTACCCAATCTATGGGTTTGAAATCGTGTACAAGAAATATCAAGTACAGTAAAATAATGTATAACGTTTTTTGAGTTACATTCTACATCTTTAAACAATATTTTTCACTTTCTGATTTTTATCTGATAATTTTTACAATCGTTGACCTCATACTGAAATGGAGTCGAGTTGCTCAATGTGCCTGACTACAAAATAAAACACTAAGTAATGTTATACCTTTCAAATACCTCTACAGCAACTTGGTGTATGTCAAGAAATTGTATTCTGAAATGATATTGGTTGGGTTATCACATAATGAAAATATAAGGAGAATAATATCACTCACTAAGCTATATCTATAACGATGCCCTTACGTTCGTAACATGATTTATGGTGTATCCACCATAAATCATGTTACGAACGGAAGATCTTCCCTGAAATATAATGCTATTCAATGAAGTATATTATATTCTATAATGACCGTACATGAAAAGCCACAGACTAACAGAGTACCTGTTATTTCTGTTCTGCTTGTATCACTAATTGCATTGTTTATAATACTGTGTACCTCGTTGACAATTGCTATTTAGGTTCCTGATATTTGGTGTCTGAAGAGCTACTAATGTCAACTGAAAACCCACTTAAAACGTGCATTATGCCTCGAATATGCCTGTATTTAAATATCCCTTGCAGTATTATGGTACTACTAGTATTAGAACATAATACATTAAACCTCGAATGAATCCTTTTAAAATACTGCTGTCAGTTAATCCCTATTAAACGTGCTCACATGGATCCCTTGTGGTAACAGTCCTTCATAATGATATTATTTACTGATTAGATGGCTGAACTAGGATGCAAGAATAAGAGGGTGATAGAGAGGAAGAGGGGGAAGAGGAAGAGAGAGGGGGCAAAATAGAGGGTGAAAGAGAGGCAGTACGAGGGCCGTCATTTTACATTTTCTGTGTTTAGTATGTTTTGACGCGGAAAAAAAGGGAATGACCTCGAAGTTTGAACAACGTACTATTGAAAATGCAAACGATAGTGTGCTTCAGTACCTAGCAGAAGCTCAGTAGTCTTTTGAAGCATAAAAACGTCTTGAAAGCAGAAGAAAAGAAGAATTCTGGGGCTGCCGCACCCCCTACCTTTTCTGTTTAGTTATTTCAAGTATCAGCATTGGGTTGAACA